>JANBPT010001149.1:0-13399 GCA_027575765.1 Tieghemiomyces parasiticus | reverse complement strand
GCCCGACTCGAGGTCGGCCGGAAGAGCCGCGCGGTTCAGGTTCATTACTCGGAAGCGGGCGTGCTCGGAGGCTTTCTGCGCGAGACGGTGGGGGAAATGGGTGCATTTCAGGAGGGTACGTTGGGCAGGGGGGTAGGGTCAGCGGCCACAGCGTTTCACCTACGCAAAATGAAGCCGAGATCTGGCATTGGGACCGCAGCGCACCCGCGCAGCTACTGCCTCATTTACTTACGGCTTTCTCCTGGGCGAGCTGGTTACGACGGTCGGCCAGCTTGTCATCCAGTAGGTCCGACTCGGTCTTGTCCTGGGTTTCCTCTAAGGGGCTGGGCTTGAGTCGGTCAAGAACAGCCTTTTTGCGCTGCGCGAACCGGGCTAGCTTCTCCTAAAGTACGGGAACATGATCGACAGAGAGGGACTAGAAGTGAGCCAGGGTCGGGGTGGAAGGTGCTTAGGATTCCAAGGAGTGGCGGGCTTTTTAGCTTCTCCGTCCCCCGGAGGTACCGGAGAAAATGGTCTCGTGCTGCTCCTTGTCAATAACGAAATCACGTACCTGAAGGCTCTGCGCCGTCTCGCTGATTTCGAAGGCATTCAAATCAACCGTCTCGGCGAAGCGGAACACCTTAGCTAATAAGGGCAGGCATGGCGAGGGACATAGCGGGATGGTGCCCTGATAAGCGGAATCTGTTCGTCCCATTTGATGGATTGATGGAAAGACGAGAGCTACACCGCCCTGCGAGGGAAATTCCCGGGTCGCTTCGACGACTTACCCAAGGGGCGGGGAATGGTTTGACCCGGATCCTGGCGGGCCTTCTTCTCGGCGAGATTCTCTGGCTGTTCGACGACTGGCGGGGGGTTGAGGTGGAGGGTTCAATTGGAGGACGCAAGTAGGGGCATGGGTTAACACCCATGTTAAAATCAAGTGGGGTTCCTTTGGCTAGCCTTGTATGGCCCCGTCGGACAGAAGTAATACTCCACAACTTACCAAAGCCGTCGTACGGTTCCTCGGTGCGCTTCCGCTTGACGCGTAAAATGGTCAGCGGTCGAGTGACATTGCCAGTCTCCGGCATTGAGGTCGGCGTGGATGTGCGCAGGGTAGCCATGGCGATGGGAGGTGGACTTGCGTGTGCTATTTTGACTATGGTAACGGAGCGGGCAGAAGCATACGAGTGCAGAGAGAGGGAGGAGGTACGAATTACGGGATGCAATGACGCATGCAACAATTGTGAATGGGTCAGAGGAGAGGACACCCGAGAGGGTCGTGGCACTCGGCATTTAGGACCAGTGACGCCACCACCTCCTAAGGCCATGGGTACTAGACGCTTATCGGAATCGACTAAACGAGGTTAATACTCCTTTCGTCGGGCTGCACCTGTCCTACGCCCTATGATTTAGATATCTAAATCGATCTTTGGGCATGGAACCGAGGTTTAAAAGTGTCCAGTTTCTGTTATTTTGTGGGTATATCATAGTCATCACTATGGCCATTTGAAACGACCAATATAAGCAAATACATCAGAATAGTCGGTGCCGGGTGCTCACTCTCGACGAGCATCCCGCGCCAGTGTGAAGGTGATGAATGGCTGTCTCTCCTGCGGCTGCGGCCATTATGCGCCCCGTGTCGCCAATGACAGCGTAGGAGCGGAGCGCTTCTGCGGCCAATGTACTGGCAGCCTGCTGTCCTTCGTCCTCACTCACAGTTGCCCCCCCCCCTATTAGGCTCCTAGCCACGGTGGTGCCTGGCTGCCGGACGCCTTCGAAGTCGAAGGTTGCCTTCTGGCTGCACGCGACAAGCCGCCTTTCGTTACGCGACTACCGTCTATGCCCCTCGTGTCCTCACCCCATCCACCGGTAGCTCAGGCTCAACGGATCGCAGCTCATCTCCCTCCATTCGTTAGTCACTGCCTTTCATCTGCCGCCTTATTGCCGCTAGCTTGAGTTTGACGGTTTTCTCTACCACCCTTCTGCCTTAAACGTACATTCAGGATTTCCCTCCTATCACCCGCAAGACCCCCGGCACGATATTGACTTCTACTCGGTTTTTCCAGCTTAACCTAACCAGCCCCTTTGACGCCGTCACCATGGGTATCCCGAAATTCTTCTTGTGGATGAGGTAAATGCAAAACGGCCGACCGGATGGCAAGGGCCATCGTAGCAGTGTACTCGGACAGTGCGCCATTCCCATCCACGGGACCAGCACCCGAGCACCCTGCTTACCGCGCGGCTTAAGCCCTCTATCAGCAACCCCCCCTTGCCTCCCCGCTAATTCGTAACCGTTATAATACCCTCTGTTTCTCGCCCCTCACTCAACCCAGCGAGAGATATCCTCTCTGCTACAAAATTATTGACGATGGAATGTATCCCGAGTTTGGTAAGTAGTTTCACGCGGAATTGTTAATCCAAAAGAAGCAGCCGGTTCATCATCCTATTTTGCTCGCCGGGTAGGTCCACCTCCCCCTCCTTCCCTCGTGGCGTTCTGAGTGCTTATTTCAAAATCTGGGTTCTCTATTATCACCTGCCCGTTACCCAACGCCATTTCCCCCACCAAAAGACAATCTTTACCTGGATCTCAACGGCGTCATCCACAACTGTAGCCGCTCCAACGATGAGGGGGCCCTGCGTGCCCCAATCCCCGACCACGTGTTATTCCCAACGATTTTCGAGTATATTGAGATGCTTTTCAGCAATGTCAAACCCAAGAAGGTCTTCTTCGTGGCTATCGACGGGGTGGCGCCCCGCGCCAAGATGAACCAGCAGCGCGCTCGCCGGTTCACCTCGGGCCTGGAGTCGGAACGCCTCTTGGCCAAAAGTACCAGCGAAGGTCTGATCGCGGGCAAGGAGGACATCTTTGACGGCAACTGCATCACACCCGGCACCGTGTTCATGGAGAAGCTCACTCGCTACCTCAAGTACTTCTTCGCCCGCAAGGTCAACGAGGACCGCGCATGGCAGAACGTCAAGGTCATCCTGTCAGGACACGAGGTACCCGGTGAGGGCGAGCACAAGATCATGGAATATATTCGCCTGGCCAAGGCCCAGCCCGATTACGATCCCAATACGCGCCACTGCTTCTATGGCCAGGACGCCGACCTGATCGTGCTGGGTTTGGTAACCCACGAACCCCACCTCTCAATTCTGCGCGAGGAGATTGTGTATGAGCAGCGCAAGACCAGCGCCGAGGCGCCCCCGCCGCGTAAAGTTGCACCGCGGTTCCTCCTATTCCACATTTCGCTGCTGCGCGACTACCTGCAACTGGACTTCCAGGACGTGCAGCGCGAGGTACGGTTCCCCTTCAGCTTGGACCGCGTGATTGACGACTTCATCCTGATCACCATGCTCCTGGGTAACGACTTCGTGCCCCACCTGCCCGACCTGCACATCAGCAAGCAGGGCATGTTGTACTTGTTCGCTGCCTACAAGACGGTGCTGCCTACCCTTCCGGGCTATCTCACTGAAAACGGAATCATCAACTTGCACAACTTTGAGGCTTTTTTGAACGGGCTGCGCATCTACGACTTCATTGCCGACAAGGAGCGCATCGCCCAGCACCCTCTGTTCCGCAACCCAAAGCATGCCACTAAGCACTATCCGGCCCACATCACTCCGCAGCAGTGCGCCATCCTGGACCTTATCTACCGCTTCGTGACCCAGCGCAAGGAGCAGCGCGTGTACTTTACAGAAATCGACCCGGCGAACCGCACTTTTATCAAGGAGGCAGGCCTGAACTTGGGCCTGCGGGTCGGTGTGGACGCCCACGCCGCTAACCGGCCCATCACGCTGCAATTGCCCTTCGGCAGCCGGGAGCCGCCCACCGAAGCCAGTTTCAACGACAATATGGTCCAGGTGTTCGTCAAGTACCAGGCCTTGCTCGAGGATGCCAAGGCCACCGTCATCAAGCACGTCGAGCCGGACTACAAGGCCAACAAGCAGTACTACAAGTCCAAGCTCAACTGGGAGTACGCGCCCGGTTCCCCCGAGGTGCGGTCCATGGTACACCACTACATCAAGATGCTACAGTGGACCCTGCACTACTACTACCACGGGATCGTGTCGTGGTCCTACTTCTACCCATACCACTACGCCCCCATGCTATCTGGTAAGTCCAGGGCATACAGTGCCGGGCTGGCAAATGTTATCTGGCGGCTCTTATTCTCCCTTAACTCCCTCCCCGCATCTGTCGATAGCCCACCTAACTTTCCCGATATGACCCTCTCCCCTCTCCCCCCCTTTGACCTGCGCCTGTTGCGCCAGACGTGCGCGACCTGGAGTCCCTCGATCTCCGTTTCGACATGGGGAAGCCCCTCCTGCCCTTCCAGCAACTGATGGGTGTCTTACCGGCATTCAGCCGCGACCTACTGCCGGCAGCGTACCAGGATCTCCTCACCGACCCCAACTCGCCGGTCATTGACTTGTATCCGCACGAGTTTAAGACGGACTTAAACGGTAAGCGCCAGGCCTACGAGTCGGTGGTGCTCATCCCCTTCATTGAGGAGAAGCGGCTTTTAGCGGCCATGAAGTCGCGCGATCACCTGCTGACCCGTGACGAGAAGCACCGAAACCGGTTCAACGAAACCCTGGCCTTCATCTACAGCCCCAAGTCGCTACCGGTGTACCCCTCGCCGGATCCAGAACACTTCCCGGACGTGACGGCCAACCACTGCAAGGTGGCCCGGTTCCACGGCCCCAGCCTGAGCGACAGCGTGACCCTCCGATTCGGGCTTTGCGAGGGTGCCCGGACGGGTAACCGCTTACAGCCGGGGTTTCCCTCCTTATTCCAGCTCCCGCACCACTGGAAGGCTGAGAAGGCTCGCGTCATGATTTCTAACCTTAAGAGCCATCGCGAGTCCATGGTGATCTACCTGAACGACTCGCCCCTTGAGAAGAACCCTAATGTCACGGAGGTGGCCGGTCAGCTTCTAGACCGCGTGGTCCTGGTCGACTGGCCCTACCTGCGCGAGGCCAAGGTCGTGTCGGTGCACGACGGCGACACGGTATATGTGCGCGATCCACGCGGCCGGGTCGTGGCGCAGACCCTGTCGGGTGCTGACGCTGCCGTGGTGCGTGAGAAGGTCCGGGACAATTTGGCTTTTATGGAGACGCGCGGTCTGCGGGTTAAGAAACCCCGGCTCACAGTGGGTGTACTGCGGCTCCGCAGCATGAAGGAGGATGACCAGGGCTGGTTGCGGAAGGAGTACGACCCTGTCGACGCCATCGATTTTGTCCCGCTTAAGGCCGTCATCCACCAGCCCCGGGGGAAGGATACGCGATTTGTTGAGCGGCCCTTCTTTGCGCGCGACCGCCGTCTACCGGCCGATACGGCAGTTTTCTTCCTGGCCCCGGCCTTCTACGGCCAGCCCGGGACGGTGGCTGCCAACGCCCCGGCCAACCCCGCTGAGGTCAGCCTTAAAATGCGGGTGTACCGGGCCCACACTGATTCGGGCTACCGTGCCTTTGGTGATCGGCAGCGCAACCTGGGCCACGCCTTCACCGCTCGTGAGGCCTACCACGACGTTATGGACGTGGTGGACGCCCTACGCGTGCCCTACCACGTGCTCAGTCGCCTCTGCACCAGCTTTTCTTTATTCCTGGCCGACGACACTGAGGTGGACGTCGGGCTAGGGTTTCGCAGCCCTGACGGAGAACGCTCCGCCCTGGGCTACGCCCGCCAGGTTGACGACCTGTGGCGGTACTCGACCCGCGCCATTAATCTGATTCGGCTGTACCAGGCGACCTGCCCACGCCTGTTTCGGTGGTTAGCCAAGAACCCGCAGGCCGGGGAGGCGGAGGCTGCCGATGTGTTTGGCGAGAAGGCCGACGGCGGCGAGGTGACTGCTTTGGTCGACTTTGTGCGCGGGCTCCACCTGGACCGTCTGGTCTACGCTGTAGCCGACGCCGACAGCCTCCTCCCGGAATCAGTCACGTCACTGGAGCATGGCGTTGACGCTCTCCTGCGCGAGCATGGGGCCGATTACCTATCCGAGGACCAGACTAAAGAGATTGGCATCTCATCGGTACCCCGCCAGGCCGTGCTGGAACCCAGCGAGGCACCCACCCGCCTGGCCGACCAGACATTCGTCCTGGGCGACCGTGTGCGCAATCTGACCCCCAACCTGGCCGTCCCGTTCGCCGCCTGCGGCTACGTAGTGCTACTCACTGCAACCCACGTCGGCGTTCTTTTCGACGTGCCCTTCCCAGCCGGGACCAACCTTGGCGGCTTGTGCAGTGCCGGGCGCGGGTACCAGCTCGACCGGAAACACTTACTGAACTTGTCGAACCCACAGTACGTGCGCGGAGCCACCAGTTCCACCCCAGCGGCCCAGCCGGGCAATGCAGCGGCAAATGCGCACGCATCGACCCCCCTCACGATCCCACAGGCCCCCACTGATGGGCCGTCGGCCGCCAAACCGGCAGCCAGATCATCGGGCAAGGCCTCGCGCAAGCCCAAGGGCAAACCGGCCACCGTGCTAGCAGATCCAGCTCCGGCTGTCCAGGTGCCTGCAACCCCTCTGCCTACTGCCCCACAGCCAGCAGTTCAGCCTAGCGGGGCGGCAGGGTCTTCGGCGCCTAGCAAACCCCGGCGTCAGCGCGCACCTAAGGCCGCCAAGGTGCCAACTGCCACCTCTGCCCACGCCCCGTCGACGAATCCGGCGTCTGCTGGCCCCATCGCGGCGCCCAAACCGACTGACAACATCGTCAACTCCCTCCTGTCCCAGATGAAGGGCCTTAAGGTTGACTCGCCCAAATCGTCCACTGGTGCCGACTCCCCCACCGCAAACAAGACCAAGGTCAATGAGGCCAATGAGGTCCTTGCCCGGGCCTTGCTTGGGTCCCTCAAGGGCGGTAAGGTCCCTCCGCCGAAGGATTCCTAATTTCACCGCTTGGCGACGGGTTTCCAACCAAGTAGGTGTAAGTGTCCCTTCTTTCATATTATCCATGCTAAATCCTTACTTTGTTCGGTTAGCCTTGGTCAGCGGAGTCTTGGGATGTCTGCCGTCGTATATTTATATGATCAGTGGTCAAATTTTGTGTAAAACTCGCCTACCACAATTTCAATAAAAAGCTGTTTAGCAAGTTATTATACACTATATGTTGGGGATGATCAGCGGTTCACCAGTATTTAGCCTGCGTACGAAGCCGGCAGCTGCTGCTGGCGTTGGAGTTGATGGATCTGTGCCAGGTGATACCGACCGGGGTTTTGAAGGTGGGAAGGGGGGTAAAGTTCAGATCGTTAGATTAGAGAAGGGCCTGCACGGTGACAAGCCATCGGGTCCCCCGGGGGAGGGCTATCGTATCCCTATTGTACTCACTTTAACTCGAAGCTGAACGGCCAGGCTCTCTTTTTCGACTTCAGACTGCCGCAGCGAGAGACGCAGTTGTTCGAGGTTCTGAGAGAGCGTGGCAACATGTTTCTTGTACTCGGCCTTAGACAGCTCGGTGGCCTTCAGTAGGTCGTGCAAGGCACCCAGTTCGCGAGTGAGGCCAACGCGGTCCGCCTGATAAGAAGGCGGGGAGGGGGAGATAGGTGGTGAAACATAGGTTAATGCGGCTGCAATAGACAGGAGACATACATTTTCATAACGCAGCCAAGACATGGCCAAGGAGTAGGGGGATGACGAGGGAGGGAGGCGGAGTTCGTACTTACCTTAAACTGTTCGCTGAGTGTTGTAAAGGTGGCCAGACTGGCCAGCGTGTCTGAAAGTTAGGAGTTATCGAATGTACGACAGGCTGCAGTTGTTAAATGTATGGTTTTTTTTCTGGCGCTACAAGGCAGTAAATGTGCGTGTCACTTGCAGCGGAGTCGTGCAAGAATGACACCACTTACGCTTATGTTGTTCGCGTAGCGTGGCCAGGTCCCGGTTGTACTGGCGATTCTCGGCGGTCAATTGGTCATTGTACTCCCGCAGCGAGTCGCGCTGACTCTCACACGCAGTAAGGGCCGCTCTAACAGGTGGGTGCAAAGAGGCGCGACCAAACAAATCATATATATGGCATCGGTTAGTGTGCTGCGACACTGGGGTCGCCGTAGCGCAACGCTTCTGGGGAGGAAAGAGCTACCCGATTAACCGACACGGGCCAATTGGATCGGAAATGACTTACTGGAGCCGATCTACATCCTGGATAGCCACTTTGAGTCCCACATCGAGTTTCTCATGCTCGCGGGTGAGCTGGTGGTATTTCTCCAGTAGCTCTTCGAAATCGCCGGCCAGCTTGCGGCCCTCGTCAGAAGGCGGCGGCGGAGTCGCTGACGCTTCGGCGGGTTGAGTTCGCGCAGTGTTTGCGTCGGTCTCGACCTATATATTGACGAAAAGGAAGCGTTACACGAGCCGCAAGGTTATGGCCAAATGGGCCGTAGCATGTTAATAGTCTGCTCGCAGGCGAAGGATAGTAGATTCGAGGGAAACCATTGCCGAGAGAGTCCAACTATTCCATGCTCAAAATACCTACCTGGCGAAGCTGTGCTTGGGAGGCGCGCAGCCGGGCGTCAAGTTCCAAATAGGCTTTCTCCAACCGGTGTTTGTCTCGGAGCTGCGTCTCGTATTGCTTGTTGAGGCTGGCCAGTTCGCCTCGAAGGCGCTCTAACTCGGCCGTCGTGGGTGCCGATGATGGCGCGTCCGGCGCCGCTACTGACTGCCCAACTCGTTGTAGCTCGTCGGCGACCGCGCGGGTCTCGGGTGCGAGGCAGAAGGCACTAGTAGCATGGTCGGCCGAGGGATCCGCCAGGGTACGTGCGTATCTCAGTAGCTGGAAAACCCGACGAAAGCAATGGCCAAAATAGTGTGTAAGATCAGTCATCGGCTAAATGGGGCACTACTTAAAGCTAGAGGGCGCTACAGAAGTATAATGTCAGCTTTAAGTTAGCACGTGCACTTACGTTCTCAAGATCGGTTCGCAATACCTGGAGGTCATGTGTGGGGCCGTTTGACGGGGCCTTAGCTTCCTGCATACGCGATATAAGGATATTAGTATAAAGTGATAACGTGTGAGTAGGTACCGCTTAGTGCACATGCCAGCGGAAAACATGTCCCCACCTAATTCAGCTATATATATAAGCTAGGACATATCCCACTCTCCCGGTCAAACTTACTGGCTGAGTTGAATGGAAAGTGGTGGCACGCGGGATGGCCGGGGGCGCACTGGGCGACAGACCCGGGCTGCCCGTTTGGTTGGCCCGGATTTGGCGTCGCAGGGCCTGGAGCTCGCGGACCACCTGCCCGTAGAGGTTGCGCAGATTGTCTCGGTCCTGGATGGCCTCGCCCAACTGCTGGGACAGCTGCTGGAGGAGTTGAGAGTCGCCCAACGTCGGGGCAGGCGCAGTCTCCGGTTGGATGGGTGATGTTGATTCTGCCTGCGGCTCGGGGGCCTGGGGGGTATCCATTGTCTCAGGCAGACGAACGTCCTCGAGCTGCCCAATGAGGTTCTGCAGGTGCACAAGCTTATCGTACATCGCCGTATTACGGTCCTCAAGATCAGCCAGGTCCTGCGAGGCCTGTTGCTCAACTGATTGGAGGTTTGTTTGGGCGGTCTGTAGTTCCTGCTGGACCGTAGTGAGATTCTCCTCGAGTTGGATATTGCGCTGCTGAAGGTACATGAACTGGTCTTCGAAGGCCTGGTGGCGGCTCTCGACGCTACGCTTATTCTCGGGGGCCAACAACCATTGGCCTAATTGTGTCTGCAGTTGTGCAATCAGGGCGTCGCGTTGGGCAACAGCGGAATCTTTAAGTGCGAGCTGGTGACGAGGCAGGGTCAACAGTTGTAATGGGTCGTTAGGATGGCACGCGAAGGGAAAGGGCAAGCGGCCCAATTAGAGCCTCGAGGACCGCTGGTGGAGTTACATGAGACACGATCAAAGGCTAGGTACTCACCTCCTTCTTGAGCTCACGGTTTCGGGCCTCACTATCCTGCAGTGCCTGGTCGATTCGTTCGACCCGGGCATGATCGAGTTCAGCCCAGTCCCGCGACGGTATATAATGTTGATGGTCCCCTTGGGCGAGCGCGGTCAATGCTGAAGGGAGTTCACTCTCCACCGTTTGGATCGCCGACGGGAGGTTAAGCACGGCCGCCTTGGGTGCAGCACGGTTCTGAAGGGCCGTTTCGATGCGGATTTGGAGTAACCGGCGCTGCTCGTCGGTCTGCACGAGGAGGGCGGTATACTTGGCCTTCCACTGTTGGTTAACGAAGTGGAGCTCATCGGTCTCGTGTTGGGCGCGGGCCTCTTCCTCCTGGCGGCTGATGCGGTCCTCCTCGAGCTGGCGCTGCAAGTCGAGAACCTGGGCCTGGTACCGCTGGCATTCTTCAAGCAGCACCGAGGTGGTCGATGAGTCCTGTGCCATGGCCATCGTCGAATAGGGTTGTAAAATGGGCCGAATGCGTGGCAGTACAAGTCAGGACCGGGAAGGGATGTTCAAGGTTCGAAGGCACAATCGACATTAAAGCCGGAACTGGCAGGTAGGGTCCGGTTGGGATGTTTAGTAGAATAGAATGCAGGTATGGGTTTATAAATAAATAATAGAGGCCAGGAGCCGTTAGCACGGCGTCCAGGGTACAGAAGTCTCACGATGGACAGGGTTAAAGTAAACAACCCTGGGCGGCGTTTCGCCAATAAAGCATGGTCAATAGTGGGCTCGGGGAGCGGGTTGGGTCGGTTCCTGAACTATCAACTCCGACACAGCTTTGGCCCAGATAAGTTAAACCCGCCATACAAGGAAGGGTATAACTATAAAACTGGCCACCAACTTCTTTGCAGCCATCCTACCAGGGCGCTAACCACCTATACCGTAAGAGTCACGTTGGAACCCAACTGGTTCGGCTATAAAGGGGATATTGAGGTACCCACTACTATAAAGTACAAGGTGAAGGCAGGTTCATTGGAATGCGAACAGAGGTTAGGCAGGGGGGAGCGAGCCAGCCAACAGACATCGACCCGATAGTATGTATCACGTGATAAATAAGTGAAGAGCCGTGTCCCCCGCTGAACGGATCCTACAGGTCAACCAGAGGCCCTCCCATCCATTGCAATTTCTCCCCACACCGTAAGGTCGACCCACCGGGTTAAGCCTTTCAAGCACGCCCACTCAGAAACCACTGTCAAAGCTCGATGGGCTTTAAAACCGCCATAGCTACAATCTCAAAGTTAGGCGAGACTGGCGTTAAAACAATTATCACTAGCGAGCCACTGCGTACTCCCTCTTTTCACTTCCTGTACAATTTACAAGGCCCCATTTTTGAGGTGAGTGAACGTTTCGGCATCATCCGAAGGGTTCGCGTCCTCCCCCAGCTCGTCCATCCCATCGCCACGCGGCACCGCCTATCCATCGACCCACCCCGGATCCATCCATCCATCCATCAGACCGTACGACGACCCTCTGGATGATCACAGCACCTTAATGATCCAGACGGTCGAACCTATGCCACCCGAAGTTCCATCGTCATTGGGAGGGGTTCGTACCATTGTGGAAACTGTGTCCCCGATCTCTATGATGACCGAATGGAGGGCCTTGGTTGGACGGACGGGGGACTGATGTGGCGCGGGACTGCATCCGATAAAGTTTTTCTTTGTCAGACTGGAGGGATCGCGTGAACCTAACGGCATCCTGCGAGACTGGCAGCACCGCCTGGATTCCATAATGCGCCCCTGCTTAGAGGCTACGAGTCCAGACCCAGCACTCATGACAACGCTCGGCATTGGGCGTCGTACTAACTCTTGTTACCTGCCTATTACCTCCCTCCCAACCTCCGCCGTCCACCTGTCCCGTCTCTCAGGTAGTAAAAGCGCTACAAAGGAAACCTTCCTTCCCCCTCCCTTAGTAAATAACTACTTACAATGGCCAAGGACCACAAGAAGCAGCGCTCCGTGCTCTCGGAGGTGATTACCCGCGAGTACACCATCCACATGCACCGTCGCGTGTTTGGCACTACCTTCAAGAAGCGTGCCCCCAAGTCCATCAAGGTTGTGCAGGACTTTGCCCGCAAGGAGATGGGAACCAAGGACGTGCGCATCGACCCCGCTCTTAACAAGCACCTGTGGAGCCTGGGTATCCGGTCCGTCCCCCACCGCGTGCGCGTCCGTCTCGCCCGCAAGCGTGACGAGGATGAGGAGGGCGGCAGCCGTCTTTACACCTACGTCACCTACGTGCCCGTCGCTTCGTTCAAGGGTCTGAACACCGAGACGGTCGACGAGGATTAGATGCCACTCTTTTACAATCCGCGCACGCAACCCCCCCCCACAAACCCCCCCACAACCCCGCAACCTGCCCAATAAAATGATTTTAACGGGCTCTAACCGCTCGATAGCAGTCGTCAGACAGGGCACCACCGGTCCCAATACGGATGGCGTTCACCGCATCGCGTGCGGGGTTTCCTCTACCCCCCTGTCCCCTGTACCGCTAATAAAACAAGTTCGTCGTGACTTGTGCATCTGATTGCTTGGGGGTGTGTGACTAGTTGATCGTTGAATCTCTAAGTACGAACCGATGTTGGAAGGCTAGACCCTGACCGTGTATAGTTACTGGCTGCACCGTGACATTAGTCAACAGCGTCTTTGATTGTGTTGATGTGACGAGATGCAATACAATTCAATAATGGTGGAGAGTATTGACGTCGTCACAGCTTGCTCACGGACTTATTGCTCTACTTACGGCTGGCTTTTCCCCAGTTGTAGAGCAGCCAATCTCTTACTGCTCAGGTCAAGGCTGATATCGCTATGGTTCAGTCTGTGCTATTGTCCCAGCCTTACCTAACTTCGAGCCAGGACAGCGTCTATTGGTGTACACAAGATAGGCAGTGATATGCCTTTAACGACTGGCCCCGCATTTGCACTTTAATCTGTTGGGTAATCACTTCATAAACCCTGCGCGCCCCATATCAATTAAAGGTTGAACATATTAAGGGCCCCCAAACCAACATTAGACTTCGACATCTAGCAACTAACCACCATGCTGCCACAAAAGCTACCATAGAGACTGCGCCAGTCTACCATGTTGAGCGTTGAAAACCGTCAGCCAGTTGATCCTTGCAGTACTGGTTCTCTCGTTTCATTGACTGCAGGAAAGATGTCACGACCATGGAACGGCTACCAGTGCCCAGAAAGGAAGATTTTTCAGTTCCAGCGCCGCCACTCGATCAAGTCAATTGTCGCCACTACGATTATTATTCCATACCCGGTTGACCCCCGAAATCCCTGCGCCAGGGTAACCTTGCCTTACCTAAGCAGTAAGTTGCAGTACAAGTTAGAACGTTAAAAGTGGTACACACTCCGATTTTTATTCAGCACTGGACATGAGAGCCCCAGACTGCAGAGAGCCAATAATTGTTTAGTAATTGACACATTTAGGCCTTGACAGCGAAGACGCGAGTAGGGTAGGCGCGCATCTGCTTGATCTGACGGGCAGTCTTCGTGTTGGTC
>JANBPT010001148.1:0-13470 GCA_027575765.1 Tieghemiomyces parasiticus | reverse complement strand
TAGGATGACCGTATTCGGTATTCGCATAAATCGCTTCGCTGGTGGGAGTCTTCAAGCAGTATAGAGGGGCAGTGATACTGCGCACTATCGGCGTTATTGAACACACTTCCGAATGAAGGATACACCGGGTGGGTCGAAGTACAGCACCGCCATCGCACCACGGGAGGGTTATACTCAGGAGAGAGTTGTGGGGACACTTCCACTTGCACGTCTAAAGCGACTGCGCTCTGGTAAGTACAATTTATGCCTCAGCCGGTTATTAAGTTCCAGCAGCCGCGTGTATCCGACACGAGATCGGGAGCAGTGGGGCCATCGCAACAAGGGCAAGTGGCTTGGAAGACCTCCCCCTATTGTAATTATGTATGTGTGTGCAGCTGTGCCTTTCCATAGCTTACAGACCGTGGCGCCCGTCGCCAACTTACCCCCCTAGTGTGAATGAAATGTGTAAGCCCCCAAGGGACGTCAAATCCCTGGTCAGTCAGAATTCACACGCAGGGTACCGCCAGGCACATGAACCCCCACACAGCTACAATACATTCGACTAACCAGCTGACAAGCCGGTGTGGGGTGGTTCGGCTTTGTGCTGGCCCCAGTGTTATCACGCACAGTCCCTCCTGGTCCGTGGGTTTGCGCGCACCGGTGCTAGGGAAAGGACAGCCAAAGCTGCAGAGACTACCACTCAACCCGGTCTTGCCTCGTTTCATCTTACCGAGTCCTTTATGGGGCTCATACTCCGAAACGTCACACCGCCGACGCCTGAATGAGGACCGCAGGTTGGGTTCCGAGTCACCAGGCCAATCATCTGCCCCTCTCCCTAATCTCTGACACATTCAACCCCTCTCCCTCCGTCTATTGTGTCGAAGCTACCGACCACTTACTTCAAAGTATGCCCCGCTGGCGAATTAGGCCACGGGTCCTGCAATTGGGAGAGCTGGACCGTTGGACAGGAGTGATAGTAATAAGCCCCCCCCCACCCTAATCGCCTTTCAATATGAATCCAGGGCCTGGAATTTACCCCCGATCGAAATAATAAATTCATAGTTGGCTGGGTATGTAGTTATTGTAGAAAACCGCCATCGTTGCATACTTGTATTTACTACACTAGATACCATGTCAAACTGACCGAGGGGATCGGCATTGAAAAATGTGGAAAGTGACATGCTGACAGGCACACAATCAGGCAAGTGCCCACACTCACACACACATACTCGAAAGGAAGGAGGAGAGGGGGGAGGAGGGAGTGCGTAAAGAACCGTTGATGAGGAAAATCCCTTTGGAGAACACTCGCTCAGAGGCTGAGCTCCTCAAGGCCATGCGTTGCATTGTACCGCTGATCTCGCTGTTTGGTCTTTTGGATAGCCCGCTCTTTGGCCACGTGGGACTTGGTCGACACAACGACACGCTCACTGCCATCCCCACTGGCACCCCCACCGCCATACTGAAATCGCTCGAAGGCGTCACCAAACACCTCCGGAAGTAAGGGGTTCTGCTGGAAGTGGACGTTGAGGCCCTCGTTTAGTACGGTGCGGAACGCATGGTACCGGTGGATCTGGGCCCAGTCGTCAAACACCAGCTGGGCACGGCCAACCCGGAACCGGATGGTCGGATCCTCCCCGTCCACGACAGTTCCCTGTACCTCGCGGAACACGGCCCTCTGGTCGTGTCGCTCCTTCTTACTGCGGCGGCGCGAGCTGTCGGTGGCTAGACCCCCGATCAATTCCACCAGTTCGTCGTGTTCTCTAGTTTGGCCAGCCAGGGTGAGGTGGTCAGCCCCACCGTACTGTCTAAGCATGTCATACATAAGCGCCAAGTTCTGGCCTGCCGCTGTGCGCACCGGAAGGTGGTCGGATCGGAGAGCCCGAAGGTGGCTCTTGCCAGCCTCGTCAAAGAGCTGCTCCATCTGCCGTGGGGCGCGATCGAGCATAGTGAAGAGCAAGCCGAAGCTGACCAGGGCGGCCTCCTGAACTTCAGGGGTCTCTTTCGCACTCGTACTACCGGTGAGAAGGGTGGTGAGGAAATACTGGATGAGGTCGATGGCGGCGAATGGGTCGCCTCCGGCGCCGTTAGCGATGAAACAGGCCAGGGCTAAAGTCAGGATGCACTGGGCCTTGGTGGCCGGAACGCGGAGGGACTTGATGTGTGGCCGCAAAAAATCGGACAGTTCCTGGTAGCGCGCCTCCTCACCGACCCCTACAGCGACAAACCATAGAGCCATGGCGCGGGCGGCCAATAGACTTTCACGGGCTGTCTTGGGAGCGCGGATACAGCGGCGGAGGGAGTCGAACAGGGATTCCTGGGACGACTCGATGGTATCGGCGGTGTAGCACAGAGACATGACGCGCACTAGCCACTGCAGGGCTTCCTCGCGCGTGCTGACCCGCTTCTCAGTGAGCTGGTCAATCTGGCCACGAATATCGGCCTCCCAGGTGGCCGACGCGGGGGCCTCACCGGAGAGCCCACCTTCGTCGGAAGCGACCGAGTGGCCATGGGAGACGAGGGACTCGTCGGAATCGGACTCGCCCCCAGAGTCGGACTGCTCGTCCTCGGAGACAGCCCGGCTGGCGGTTGGGGTGCTACGGCGACTGCCACTCGGCGTTGACTTGCGCATGCTACCGCTGCCGCTTCCCTTAGCCGTGCCAGCGTTGCTGAGTGCCTGCCGCAGGGACTGACGTAAGAGACTCATATTGGAGTGGGTCGAGTTATGGAGAGGTGGCGGTGAAGCGCGGTCCGAGCGAAAATAGGCGGCTGTGCTGGTCTATAATACGCAGAAGAGGAGCACCGAAGAAATGTGCTCAGGTTCTGCTACGGGAAGGCCGACGGCCCTTGTATTCACGCAGCACGGGTGGTCACGGGCTATAGAGATTCGAAATAGTGAGCTAGCAAGGTGGCCAACGGCACGTTAGACCGCGGGCGAGCGGGGTGACAGGAGTCTGGTAAAACAAAGATGCCGAGGTGGTAAGGTCGGTGGACATTGGAGGACGAGGAGAGTGGGATGCCTTGGCTGTCGACCGGGAAACGGGGTGCGCAATGCAGAGGAACAGAGCGCAGGAATGGGAGGCGGACTGGGTCGTTTACTATGCAGTAAATGCTGATGCTAGAGGTGATAGGAAAACAGAAAGCACCAACTGGAGAGACGTAACTGAAGAGTCTAGGGAATGGGGGGGGGGAGGTCCAAGCCGTTGGGTGACCGCCAGTTGTGGGCGGGCGTGCGCGGCATCGCCCTCGCGGTTTATAAAGCTCGGCGACGGCAACGAAGGGGGGCTGGGACAGTAGCTACGCCGTCGATTCTATCAAAAAGAACTTGGTCTCAGCACGGTGGGCCAAAAGATTCCCTGGTATTACGTCATTGGCAATATTAATGATGGCTTATCCGCGTGAGAAACGAATCGGGGGTAGCTACTGAAATAACATCGTCCAGGGCTGGGTGAGTAGTTTGCTCCTCATACAGTTTGCAGGCTAACTTCTCTGTTACGGACACACTTAACAATTGAAATCAAAACTAGTTATAAGGAGCCTCACGAGAAACTAGCCGGGTTTGGTGGAGTAACATCATAGTTGGTCCAATCAATTACATTGCTTCGTCCCGTCAGGGAATAGTGCCTCACTCTGGCAAACGGCGAGCTTTAATGCAATGTTTACCGTTGCGTTGTGGAGAACGAAAAATACTGGCCCAGTCAGCAATTAGACTATTAGCCGTATCCTTAATAAGGGTGACAGGCAACCCCGAAGGTCGCAGAGCGGCATGGACGGCGTGGAAGCTGAGGAAAAGAACGTAACTGGTGAGGAAAAGAAAGAGCAAGGTGCTGCGTATTAATCAGCACAGTGGAATAGCGAGCGAGAGAGAGTGTGTGTGTGTGTGAGAGAGAGAGAGAGAGAGGGTGAAACGACAATAACTGTCCCCTTCCGCAGTAAGCAAGAGCAAGTTATCAAAGGTTGTATATTTCACAACATGGTGCGGCAGGCTGTGAGACTCTCTCACAACGCTCGTCAGGCGT
This sequence comes from Tieghemiomyces parasiticus, assembly GCA_027575765.1. Classification (NCBI taxonomy): domain Eukaryota; kingdom Fungi; phylum Kickxellomycota; class Dimargaritomycetes; order Dimargaritales; family Dimargaritaceae; genus Tieghemiomyces; species Tieghemiomyces parasiticus. The sequence goes on along the minus strand of JANBPT010001148.1, from coordinate 9,475 downwards.
GGGTGGGCTCACAAACAGCCAATGCGTCGACAATATCTCTACTCGTCAGCATTCGACCCAATTCATCAATGTCACCCTCCCGTCCAGTTATCAATACCTGGGCTAAACGGGTGAAGCCGGGAGGAAGAGAGATGGTAGTAGGTCGCGCACCTAGGCAACCCTCCACGACCGCAGTGTTCAAGCGAAATAGCTGAATAGCGAGGGTGTGGTGGCGCCAAACGGGAAGCTTGGGAGATCGTTGACTTCCTTTACCAGCTGCAGAATCATGAAAGGGAGGGGTTCTGGTGGCAGAGAGGAGGGGGGTGGGGTGGAAAGTATCAGAGCGTAATAAGTCGTCCTTTCGATGTACTCAGTCCAAAGACCCAGATTAGCGGCGTAGTTGGTTGAGCTGGCTGGGTGCAGGACAGGCCGTAGACTCTCGTCCCCCCCCCGCTACCAAGCAAACCTATGGCGGGGGGGGGCTAGGTAGTGCGGCCGACCGGCACTGGAGCGGCACCCGCAGGTTTCTGGACGGCCGTTCGATTGCCCGCCGCACGTTCAGTGCCCGCGAAAAAGGGGGCCCCGGGACCGCCAACCTGAACGGGCTGGGTCTTGTAGATATCGTCGAGGTAATCCAGGTAGCTGTCCAAGTTGGCATCACTAAAGGCCCCTGCGGTCGCACCCCCGGCGGCACTGTAACCAGGCGGGATGCTGCCGCCGCTGCCGTGGTAATGGCCGTTCGACGGACCAGCAGACGAAGAGGTACCGGCAGCGGCGACGTTGGGCGGCTGATCGAACCATTCGTTCATCCGGAGGCGGTCAGCTTGGGACATGAGGATGGAAGCCGAGAACTGCGCGCTAATGCTGCCGCCGTGGGGACCGTTGGGGGCGGTGAAGGGGCTACCCGCGCTGGCGATACCATTAGGCCCTGACGCCGGGGTATAATGCGAACTAAAGCCGAACCCCGGAGCGGAGGAGGTGATAGGGGCCGTGGCAGTGGAGGACGGGTCCAGGTGAGTAAGTGCCGAATTGACGCCGGATGAAATGGTCCCAATGCTGTCTTGCCACAGGGCGTGGGGGTCACAGGAGGGTGGGACCATACCGGTTACGTTCGGATCGGCGACGGGCGCCGGCGGGCCGAGGCCAGTGGCGAACGACGACCCTGTGCCAGTGGCCCCAGGGGCCTGTAGCTTGGCCGCACCTGGCGGGAGCAGCCAGTCGAGGGCAGTTCGGGCACGGCGGGCATTCTGGCGGCGGCGAGGGCGACTAAACTGGATAAGGCTCGGTTTGAGGTTGGCGAGAGGCCCGTCGACAAGGCAACCGTGGTCCTTGAAGTGGGTGAGCAGGTCGTGCCACAGGACGTGGCGGCTGAGCACCTTAGGGTTCCCCAAGATGACCAGGCCGTACTTCGCACGGGTTAGGGCCACATTGAGACGGCGTGGGTCGTTCAGGAAGCCGATGCCCTGGTGTTCGTTACTGCGCACACATGACAAGATAATGTAATCCTTTTCGCGACCTTGGAAGGCGTCGACGCTGGCCACTTCCACGTCCTTGTACAGTTCCTTGCGGAGCGAGCCGCTGAACTGCATGTAGTTGACTACGTAGCTGCGCTGGCCCTCGTAGGGCGTGATGACCCCGATATCCTGCGGGCGTACACCGGCCCGGAGAAAGGCTGTCACTACCTTTTCGCAGTTGGTCGCCTCGGTCCGATTCAGGTACGACGTGCCACTGGTGGCAATCTCCTCCTGGCCCAGGCTGATGTGGAACATCATTGGTGTGGCCGGTGTGGGCCATGGGAACTTAACGTCCGGGCGGAGACGTTGGGGGGCCGTCACGCCGTTCTGTAGGGACCCCTCGTAAAACATGTTGCTCGGGAATTCGGACAAGCACGGGTGCATACGGTACTGCACCTGAAGGCGGTGCGGGCGGATATTGAGATGGATAAGTCGCTCAAACAAGGTGAAGTTCAGCCCAGCGTTGGCCGCGCGCTTGTTCATGATGACTGGGCCTAGCTGTTGGTGGTCACCCACCAGAATGACCTGGCGGATCCCGTGCACCAGCGGGATCAGGAGCTCCGGCTCGGACGCCTGGGTAGATTCATCGACCAGGACCGCCCGGAACTTGAGACCAGTGAACCGGGGATCACCGGCGGCCGCGCAGGTGGTGAGGATCACGTCAGCGCTCTCCAAAATCTCGCGTTCGCAGGCGCGGCGCAGCTTCTTAAATCGTTGCTCGTCCTTGCGGCTCAGCTCGCCTACGCTGGTACGAAGACGCAGCAACTTTTGGAGTTCCGGGTAGGTGTCCATGTTACGCAGCTGCTCGTGGAGCGCCAGGTGGCGGACGCTCGAGTCCAGGTCCTCACGCGACTTGGCCATCACGCGCACCACCCGCAAACCCGTCAAGTCGATCTTTTCGGCGAGATGGTCGACCGCCACGTTGCTAGGGGCGCAGACCAGTACGCGGCCGCCCTCAGAGAGGCGGCTGAGGTGGTACACCACGGTAGCCGAGGTCACCGTCTTGCCCGTGCCCGGTGGGCCTTGGATCAGGCTGAGCGGTTGGGTGAGGACACTGCGGACCGCCGCAGCCTGCGATGGGTTCAGCTCGGGTAGGTTAGGGGCCGAAATGCGGCCAGGGGCGGTGACCTTGAGGGGCTGCGGCCCCACCTCGTGGCCCAGCAGGCGATGATATAAGTATCCGCTGACGGCCAGCTCGTCCGTGGCGAACTTCTTGAGGGCGGCCTGCATGCGATCAAAGCTGGTAGAGTTCCACATGAAGTCCACGGCGAAGTGGTGGGTGCAGTCGGTGGGGGCGCCCTCGCTGCGGCGCAGTTCGAGGCCCACCTCGTCACTGGTGTTATTGGGGATTTTAATCACGTGACCGGTCCCTTCCCAGGGGGCCTGGAGCTCGCCGCGGTAGCGCAGACGGAGCTCGTCGCCGACTGCCAGGCGAACTTCGCCCAGCTCGAGCTTAGGGAAGACGAACCAGGCGATGCGCTGGTGGTTGAGCCCCATATCCCAACGCACCGTGATGTCATCCTGGGTCTGGGCTTCCTTCATCTTCTTGTCGTACTCGGCCTCCATACGCACCAGCGGGGCAAAGATCTCCAGGTACTGATACCCGTTCTCGTAACGTAGCTTGATACGTTCCGGCTCGTCACCTTCGGCAGGGGCCGTCACGTCGCCCAGGGCCGCCTCGGGCCGCTCTTTCCATACCTCCTCGAGGCGCTGGATCTGCTGGGCGGTGATGGGACGGGCGCGGGCCTGCTCGGCGTCGCCGGGCACGTTAACCAGCCACGGTAGGAAGCAGCGATCCCCGATCAGGGCCTGCCACTGGGTCACATCCCAGGCCGTGTCCTTGTTGGCGCTAGCGGACGCGCAGGGCAGGCGGCACAGGAGGACCACGACAGTGTCACTCTTGGCGGGGATGAAGCCCAGGAGGAACACGTTGCGGCAGCCGCAGTTGTAGCACTCCAGGACCGACTCGCCGAGCGGGGACTCCGGGTGCAGCATCACCTCCTTGTGACGGGCAGTGACCAGGTGCGTCACGATATGCGAACCAGATCCGCTGCCGCGGGAGTTGCAGAACCACTTGTTGCAGCCCATGCACTTGACCACTGAGGCCGGGGCGTGGATTCCGCAGTACGCGCAGGCATGGGCCGGGGTGGGCTCAGCGGCCTTGACCACAGAGCGGTCGTCGGCGTCATCCAGGGTGCGATCGTCATGGTCGCCGGAATGTGTGGTGCTGGTGGCACAGCTCGGAACGCCCGAGGCCCCGAGGCTGAGGTCATCAAGGGCCTCCGCCGCGCGCTCGATGGCCTGATCCGGGGACCCACGGCTGGCGTGCTTGCGGGGACCCATGGAGGACGTGGCGGGAGGGTAGGAAGTGAGAGTGGGTACGTATGTGTGTGTATGTGGTTGGGACGGGCGCTGGGTGCAGTAGGGCAGAGGTAAACGGGCAGAATCAGGTACTCGGCAAGCCTAAGAGGACAGTAGCACCGACGGTAGGTCGCAAGCGAGAGTCAGACCGGAGTGCTTCTCTGGTCTACAAAACAAATCGGTAGGACCAATACTATGGCACAACCGCAAAAGGACGAGTAAAAAAATAACAACGGGGCTAGCAGGGGCGACGGGGATTCTGGCACATGGAGCACCGGGGATGAGCCGAATCAGGGGGGACGAGGGTACGAAAGGACAGTTATAGGCCGCGCGATGCCGACGGGGCTGGGAGGCGCGAAGGAGAGGTTGAAACGCCAAAGTGTGGAGGCTGGAGCTTGTGAGTGTCTACGGTAAGGCTATTGGGTGTATGGGTTACCAACGAGGCGGAAGTGTAAAAAAAATCGAAAAAACCGCCTAGGCTTTCCCGTTTAGGTCCAGGTGGTGTGTACAGGCCGAAACTGGGTAGCGACGTTGGCAAGGCCCCTGGCGTGCGGGGCCAAGGCTCAGGGTCCAAGAGGTGGGCAGCAGTGCGTGGAGCACACGTGGTGGGGCAAAAAAGTGGATTGATGGGGCCGGCAGCAGTAGCCGTCGGCTCAGCAATAGGCTCCGTCCCTCCTGTGAGGCCGACAGTCACCATTAATCGCAGAGTGGCCAGGTGCTCCGTGGAGCGCCTGTTTGACTAGCGGCTCTGCTGTGGCCAACCCCCCGTAGTATAGATGCAGAAAGTAGCCCATGCCTGTTCAGTAGCCGATCAACAGCAGCTTTCGGGCGTCCCGAAGGCGTGGTAATGAGCCAACAGGGTGGGGAAGCGAAGTGGCTAACCGATAGTTTGTTCAATCGAGGTGTCGGTGGTCCCTGGCCTGGGGCGGCCCTGGCTCTGCGGTTGGTCGTTTTGGTGCATTTCGACATAGGTCAGCGGTCCCTGTTGGCTCTAATCGACAGGAGTGCCAGCGGAAAGCCAGAGCGTCAAGGCAGCCCTTGTAGGAGAGGGTGGCGAATGGGAAATCCTAGACCTGCCACAATGTCAACTAACCCCCTTTAGAAACTGCCGCTACTACATCGGGTTGTAGGTGCAACTCGGGCTGACATGCTGGCTATGCTGCAATCGTCACGGGATGTTTGCCAGGGCCAATGTGACCTGCGCCCACCCTATTCCCAGGCAGTCTATAGCAGGCGGAGCATATAGCGCCTCGACTTGTGTTGCCCCGCCCTCTAATTCCCCACTTAGGCCCATTTGGCGGGATAGCGTGGGTGGCGCCAGGTACGTGGCTCCAATTGTATGGTTGCCGCCGCCGCATAATGGCGCCGAGCCTTTTAGGTTCCACCCTCCCGAACCCTTCAGACTGCTATCCAAGTCGGAAAGAGACTTGAAGTGCCAGGCCGCGGCTGGAAATATCCGCTCAGAATTCTACCGGTCGTGGCGTGCTGCGTTGGCTGCTTACACCATTAGCCAGCTGGTTGGGCTTCGTGGCCTATCGCACCCTCCCCCCTCTCTGGCCCGGGCAATGCCCCCCTGGACAGTTCTCCGCCTGCGCCTTACCTGTCAAACCAGTACGCCTCACCTCATTTGGCAAACACAACTGCTGCTTACAGGGGCCCCATCTGCGCGAGGACTCCATTCCGCATAAGCCCCCCCACCAATCCTTTGCATCCATTACACTTCGCTCTTCCATTTCGTTTGGCCACTGGGCCTTCAACCTTGCCAATCCGATTCGTCCGTCCCGATTGGCCCCACCTTTGACGTTCTCTCGACCCGACCCTTTCCTTTCTAATCCCCCGCCATGCAGTGCAAGCAGTGCATGGTGTACGTGCGGGACCGGCCCCGGGCCATCGCCCTATGCCCTACTCGGCCGCCACTGTCCTCCCGGGTCCCCGGGGCCGCCACAGCGGGAACACAGGTCCTCGTTATCACCCTCCGCGACACAACCAATCGGGGCCGACACGCCCCGGCTCCGGGCAGCGACCCACGCTCGGCCATCGGCTGCGACCTGCATCTGGCCGACGTCTCTGTCCTGCGTGATTTTTCCGTGCTCGACGCCGACCCCGTCTACGGCTGTGTGGGAGTCATTTACCATGAGCGCGACGTGTACCTGGCCCTGGTCACTGAGTGCGACTTCGTCTGCCAGGTCCTGCCCCGAGAGGCCGCCTATAGCCTGCGGCGGGTCAGCTTCCTGTCGCTCTCTAGCGCCAAATACGACGACTGGCAGAGGTACGATCCGAATCCGACTGAATATGATGATCCCGCTGTCGGTAGTAGTAGTGGCAGCGGATACGGCCCCCACCCCTGCCAAGCGCTCAGCCAGTACCTGGCCCAAGCCTCCTTCTTTTTTTCACCCAACATGGACATGACTCGCAACTTGCAGGCCCGCTACACCGACTGCATCTCCTCTGAACGAGCCGTCCCCTACGACGTTAAATACTTGTGGAACCACTTTCTCCTCAAACCCTTTCTACGGTTCCGCGCTAGCCTGGACCGGGCCCAACAGCAGTACCTAGACGACGCCGCGTTCCTGGTCCCACTCATCCAGGGCTACGTCGGTTCGGTGCCCTTACCGCACGCCTCCGTCACGGGTCCCAACCAGCTCTGCATCGTGTCGCGGTCTAGCAGCGGCAGGGCCGGGGCGCGATACCTCACACGCGGCCTGGACGACATGGGCAACGTGGCCAACGAGGTCGAGACAGAGGTCATCTGTCTCCTGGGCACCCGCTGCTATAGTACAGTGATCCTACGTGGGTCCATTCCTCTATTCTGGGAGCAAAGCGGGCTGCAGATCTCTGACCACAAGATTCAGCTGACCCGTAGCGCTGAGGCCACCGAGCCAGCCTTCCGCCTCCACGTACAAGCCCTCCTCCAACGGTACCGACGCGTGCACGTGGTGGATCTGTTAAAGGGCCGCGACGGCGGGTCTGAATACACCCTGTCCCATGCCTTCCACTCGCAGATTCGACATCTTCAGCTGCCGGACCTGGTGCGCTATACCCACTTCGATTTCCACGCTATGTGCAAGGGATCCAACTTCGCCAACGTCGAACTTCTGGTAGACCGTGTGGCCGACAGTGTCAAGGCCTTCGGCTTCTTCTTGATTGATCTCAAGGAGCTCCGCATCCTGCGCCAACAGGGGGGTGTTTTCCGGGTCAACTGCATGGACTGTCTCGACCGCACGAATTTCTCGCAGAACGCGCTGTCGTGGGCGACACTGGCCGGATACCTTCGCGTAGTCCTCGATCAACCGGCGAGTGTAATGTCGCACATCCGACAGGAGCACGCCCAGCTGTGGGTGGCCAACGGGGACCGCATCTCGCGGCTGTACGCCGGCACGGGCGCCCTGCGTTCCAACGTGCTCAAGTCTGGCAAGTCCACCTGGACCGGCCTCCTGCAGGATGTTACCAAGTCGGTCAGCCGGTTCTACCAGAACAACTTCCAGGATCAATCCAAACAACATGTGATGGATATCCTCCTCGGCAAGACTCCCGAGGCCCGCAAGATCCACGCCTACCTGGCCACCTATGACGTGGTCCGCCGGCATCTCACCGCCCAGGCGGACCGGTTCCTGCGCCGCCAGTCCCTGACCTTTTTCGTGACCACATTTAACGTATGCAGTAACCTGCCCCGTCTTTCCGACGTGGAGAAGTGGCTGGCCACCGGCCGCGGCCACGCCCAGCCGGACGCCTACGTGATTGGCCTACAGGAGGTGGTTGACCTCAACGTGTCTCAAGTGGTCTCGGGCGATTCTACCAAACGCTTCCAGTGGGAGCGACTTATCATCCGGGCTCTAGACCGCATCGCCGCGACCAGGGAAGAGGGCACAAGAGCCAGTGGGGACGACGACGACGAATCAGACGCCCCTGAGCCCGTTAACTATGTAATTCTGACCTCGGAGCAGCTCATAGGGGCCTGTCTGATGGTGTTTATCCGCCGGTCGCTGGCCCCGCACGTCCGCGGCGTGGAGACCACCCTCAAGAAGACCGGATTCGGCGGGCTGGCCGGCAATAAGGGTGCGGTGGCCCTACGTATGCAAATCTACGACACACACTTCTGCTTCGTCACCTCTCATTTCGCGGCGGGCCCCACCAACTACGAGGAACGCAACGCGGACTATCGCAGCATCCGCGACGGGGTCACCTTCGGTAACGGCCGAGCCGTCGAGGACCACCAGTACGTCTTCTGGTTCGGCGACCTTAACTACCGTCTCAATCTCAGCTACGATCAGGCCAAATCCCTTCTGGCTCAGGACCGATTGCAGGAAATGCGGCGCTACGACCAGCTCATCGCCCAGAAGGCTATGGGCAATATTTTTCACAACTACTATGAGGCACCCATCACCTTCCCGCCCACCTACAAGTTTGACGTCGGTACTGCCCGTTACGATACCAGCGAGAAGCGACGGACACCCTCGTGGACTGACCGGATCCTCATCCGGTCCGCCGGTTACGACCCGGACACAGCCGATCTGACGGACGATGTCCATGACGGCCTGCAGGAGGATGCCGGGGAGGACGACGAGGAGGACGAGGCCGGCGGGGCTGGGCGCGGACTCAAATTCGAGATTCTGCGGTACATAAGTTACCCGCTCACCACGTCTGACCATATGCCTGTCCTGGCTCTTGTCCGCGCCGAGGTGGTGGAAGTCAACCGGTCCGTGCGTCGGCAACTCATCCAGGACATCAGTAAGGAACTGGCAGTGGCGACCCGGCCCGGCGATGGAAAGGTCGGTTCCCCGCCGACCGCCAGCGATAGCCGTCGTGCATATCTATCCCCACCATCGCTCCCCCCGACAGCCAAGCTCATCGATGTGGAACCGTCACCATCAACCGCGGACGAGACCCCCAAGGCCACGACGAAACTGTACCACAAGAAACCCCCACCGCCGCCTCCCACGTCCGCTCAGCACAAGACCAAGAAGCCCGCCACGACAGCTACCCCTGTCATTCTGCGACTGCCCCCACCCAGTTCGGCAACCACCCAGTGGTGGAATGAGAAACGTACGGGTAGTAATGGCGACGGCGACATTATTCCACCGTCTGACCCGCTATCCAGCAACCCGTTCCGCGACTCGGCCCTGTCTCTTGAGAAGGCCACCCGGGAGGCGGCTTTGGGCCGTACCGGAGTAGGTGTCAGTTGTAACGGTGAAACGACCAAGGTGGCGGCCGTGGAATTACCCGATTACCTTGACGACATATTTGAGAGTCACGCTGACGAACAGCTCGATGGGTGGGAGCCGATCAAACCGTCCGTAGAGATATAACATGGCCCTGTTATCGTCCTCGCAACCTACATATATATTATTGGGGAGGCGATTTTGTAATGTACCCAGTACTGCCCAATACAATAACCTTATCGAGCTGCGACATACTTAACCTGTTTGAGGTGCAAGTGAACGTTCAATTTATACAACGAATTGACCGTGGGTGACATAGGTAAACTCAATCGGTTGATCGCCTACCCTCTGGCCTGCTATGGCGAAGTGCAAAAATAAAGAAATTAAGTACTCTCCGGCGGGGAATTGAACCCCGGTCTCCTGCGTGACAGGCAGGGATACTTACCACTATACTACCGAAGA
>JANBPT010001147.1:0-13481 GCA_027575765.1 Tieghemiomyces parasiticus | reverse complement strand
GAGCAAACTGTGGGTCAGCGTAACGCCGGCCCAACCAGGTGGCCTCACTGTCAGCCGAGTCTCCCATCCCCGTCTCCATAGAGACTAAACGGGTGACATATCTGTCGGCTGCTTGAGCCGCGCCATGGATTCCGACCCACAAGCGGGGCACGGTTGGGCGTCGAACACTCGCGCCAAGGTGCATGTTGCTTAAATGAATATCGCATGCTGGTCCTTTGCCGCTCAGACCCCTCCCCACCCTGGGCTGCTCTTACCACCCCGACAACCCAAAAATACTCACCATCCCTCGTGGCCGCCGTCTCGTGTACCATAGGTTCTCCTCCTGTCCAGCCGGCTCAGAAGCCTTCTGGCAAAATAGCCTTCTTAAGCCACAACGAAGTTCGGCTAATTAGATGGGAAGGCTATTTGACGAAATTGACTTGGCCCGCTTCCATATCCTTTCACGATCCTGAAAGTATAACTACGTTCCTCTGAGGCAATAGACCTATTTTCCGAGTCTACTTCGTGCGATTCCCGGTGGCTCGGTTATCGTGTAAACTCCCTCCCAACTTACCTTCCTTCCGCAGCGGGAAAAACTTGCTTTTTCAGTACCAGTGTATTCTAAACCTCTCGCTACATAAACGGCCGGCTTCTCATCCACTCGGCACGTTCGCAAGAAAGCACCAGGCCGCAGCTCGCCTAGTATCCGTCGACACGGCTTGGTTGGCTACACCTCTTCTTGCGATGATGGCAGCACCCACGACTTCGGTAATATATACAACACCTTTCGGTCCCTACAGTTCAAGCCTGTCCATCCATCGATGAATTGTGGACCAGCCAGTAACGGTTTGTTGGACGGGCATTAATTCGATGTAGTAGCTACCCGGATCTCCTGCCCTCCCCCTCTCCCGATTTACTCCTAAACAGTGACACAGCTCGTGGCTACTTTGGCACGCTAATAACTTTTTGACGGATACGCCTTGATAATCTGATACCAAATCTCGGCGTTCAGTCCACCCCATCCTATCTTTCCCTTGGTCTCGTCGCCTGCCGATGGCCCGCAATGGAGGCTTCCTGGGAAAGCGGTGATGGGCCCGGCTGGGTCATGTTCGCATCATTGTGATCAAAGCGCTACTGAGGGAGATGGGTGGACACGAAGCACACGGTGTTCGGAATTATTTATATTACCTCATTGCTGCACTGCCGACCCAAACGACCGTGATGTCTCGTATTTTGTTAATATATATATGAACTCCGACAGCAAGCTTTGATGCCAGCCTGTAGAAAATGCCAAAGTCAAAACAGAGCACGATGGTTGCTAGAGGCTGGTAATTATTGATACGACTGATTTCGGGCCTCCAACCTTCCCGGGCGGTCCATCTAGTCGCGGCATGGCTGCTAGTGTCAGACCTATCTCTGGCCGGCAATCACCAGATGTTGCTGGGCTCCGGCATCGTTTAATCTGTTATTCTTGAACCGCCCCATTGCCTGGAAAGAAATACTATGGAACGTCGGCAAGGCTTTCCTCCTTCTTGCGCCCCCCCCCCCTCCCCTTCCCCTGTTACGTTGACCAAGCATTCCGACTTTACGCACCTCTTACCTTTTTTAGTACTGTGTTGACGTCAACTCACTCAGATCTAGATGACCAGGCATCTTCATCGGCGGGGTGTGATTGGTATTCAATTATATGAGCCTCTCGTCCCGCCCGCCATTTTCTGAAGAGGCTGGAGAGTGGGCAGGGCGGGATTGGGGGTGCTCCAATGACGACGTTACACGATAAGGGCGGACCATTCTGTTGCACACTACCCCTTAGCTTTCGTAATCCCGTTTCAAAAAATAAAATAAAATAAAAACTCACCTCACCTGGACCTCTCTCCCATCCGCTCTACCCACCGCCCCACATATCCGTTCGCATTCCTTACCACCGACTCTGCGATATTATATAATATTGGGCTGGTTCTATCCTGCAAAGGGGACGGTCTGCTGACCGGCCAAAGAGCATTGGATTCATCGGTAGGCCCATATATTTGTGCGGTCTTATACATCGGTAGTATCACATCCATCTGTTCATCATATACCAAAAACAATCAGCTACAGAGCGGCATGGCCATTGCTGCCATCAGATGGCTGTCATGACAAATCCGGTCAGCCGGATACCTGTCGATAGAATCGTAAGTTCGCTCGTGACAACTACACATGTGGGTGTGGGGTACAACACCAGGATATGCAGTTCAAGACCTTCCCTTCTATACCTCCCTTCCACATCCATTTGTAAGAATATGAAGGGTGGGGGTGGAGAGAGTAACCCACCAGTCTGAGTGATGGGGGAAGGGGTAAATGAGCCCGCGATTTTCCCTCGGGGAATATACCCAGTTTTGGAGACGTTATTCTCTACTTTTTTTCCCCTAGGCACATACATATCTCCCAAACGTGTCAACGCTCCATATTGACGTTATGAAACAAGGCAACGATTGTCCTGTGTAAGTCTCAAATTTAGCCCCATCCACCCTGTGGGCGTTCCTAAAGTGATGTCACTTTGCCTTAAATTCGCATGTGCGTGCGTGCGTTCAGGTACACAGATAAGGACGATAATGCCAGAAATAACCTTCACTCTCCCCACCCCTACATCCTCTTGTTTTGCTTGGTGACTGTAGACTGGCACCGCTTCAGAGCAGCTGGTTGATCTTTAACCGCTGTTCCCGCTTTAGACTGCTTATTTAGCAACATTAAGGACTACTTGACCGCTCACTTCACCTATTACTCGATGACCAGTACCACACATATTCTCTCATATCGTATCAGCTAGCATCAGTGTTGATAGATAGCACAGCAGCTACGTTGTAGGGAGAGGGAAAGGGGCAGCGGTTGAAACTCAAAAAAGAAACTACTACCCCTTCAAAAGCATGGTTGTCTCTTCTCGTTAAGGCATGAGTGTGAGGCAAGGGAGGGAGAACACGCGCTGGAACGAGAATACTAGCTCCTCTGGGCCCTGCAGCTTCCTATTAAAAATGCACCCTTCTCCCTGCCAATAATGTCCAGCATTTTCCTCCTACTACAGCTTCGCAACCCGACAGGCTACGGATGAATCAGATGACGTGAAGGTTTCTTTACTACAGGTAAATAAGGCACATCCCCTAACGCCAGCGGAGTCGCCGAGTTCATGGGCCCAAGTATGTGTTGACTAAACCTTCAAAACTATGGCCCGGGGAGGGGAGGTAGTTCAGGGCACGCGATACGGTTACGGGTCAGGTACAAAAGCCATAGTCCCTACGCCTTCGCTAACACACCCTCTGTCCGCGGCTGGTATCTATTAACGTCAGCCACGACAGCCCCTCCTATTCACACACACACACACATACACGTTCCACAGCAGGACAGATCGCAACCGGGTTGTTCAAGCACTAATTCCACCACTTTTTGGATGCTTCTCATCGCCAGGCTCTTCTTCCAGGAGCTTACCGACTCCGTCTACCTGTGGTAGGTTTGAGGGTGTCGGGTATCGTTTTAGAGCGGCGTCCCCGATTGAAGGGTATATGTGGTGGAACAAATTCGCGGGGGTAGGGAAGGTTACGGACTCATTGCGTCAACCACGACTCGAATATCCCTGTCTTCCCTCCTATTAGCGTAACATAAAGCTCTACACATGGGGTTGTGTAAGAGGTTGGCAGCGACGCCAGCGTTCATTAGCTAAGGGTCAAAAACTGGTATGTAAACTCGAAAAATGAGGGCGACGACAGTGAACCGAGGAAATGGAGTGGAAAATAAAAGAAGTACGTGGCACAGGAGGAGCGGAGCCAAGATAAATATGAACGGGGGGGGGTGGTGGTGGATGGGGGAGGAGGAGGAGGAGGGTAAGGGGAGTGAAGAGCCAACCGGGCGCAGTGGTAGAAGGCGTTAGTGTTGGCGATAATAGTAATAGTGACATACAAAGGAACGACGGGAACAGGAGGTTGACCGGTTGGCACTGGTGGTATAGGGGGCGGGCGGTTCGACGAGGAGGAGAATATTAGCCACCAAGAGGCGGAAGGAGAGGACAACGACGACGAGGCACTCAAGGATCCAGAGGCGCGGCAAGGAACCGAGAGAAATGTAAGTGCTCCGCGGGGCACCAAACCCCTCCCCCTTGGATTTTGTCTTGTCTACTCTGAAAAAATAAACAGGTTGTTGGTGGCGGCCACGGCGATCGTGTTCTCCGTCGGGTGCCACGAGGCATGCAGGATCTTGCGGCTGAAGTCGAGGGTGTCGGGGTTGAGGTCCTCCTTGCGGTTGCCCTTGGTACGCGGGACGCCTACCCGGCTCTTGCCGTTGGGTCCCGATACGCGCTTAGCCCGGAAAGCATTCTTGTCGGCCTGGAGCAGCACCTCGTCCTCCGTGTTGAGGTCAAAGATGCTAAAATAGTTGTTGTACGACCCCGTCATGGCCTGGGAGTTGTTGCCGCTCAGCGTGCACTCAAACTTGTCAAAGATGCAGTCGTTCTCGTACAGATCGCACAGTTTGCCCCGGAGGATGTCGTGCACCGGGATGGTCTTAACCGGCGCCTTGGTCATGTTCACGTCCCACACGCGCAGCGTCATGTAGTCACGCGACAGGATGAAGCGGCCGTCTTGGCTGAACTTGACGTCCGAGATGGACGAGATAATTTCCGAGAAGAAGTTCTTGACGCTAGGGTCCTCCTGCACTTCGTAGAGCTGGGCGTGCGAGTCACACAGGGCGGAGTCACGCATGTCGCACAGCTTGATGGTACCTTTACTGCTACTGTACATGAAGAGGTTGCAGTGCGACGGGTGAAACTCGGCGGCCGTGATTACCTCGGTGAGTTCTTCCATGTTGGCCGGCTTGATGTCGACAATGTTGAAACTCTGGTTGCTGATACCCAGGTTCCACAGGTTGATGCGTAGATCGTCAGCCGAGATGTAAGTCTCCCCGTCCGAGTTGATGGAAATTGAGTTGATGTGGTAGGCATGGGCGTTGGAGAAAACACGGCGCGGCGTCGACGAGATGATGTTCTCCTGGAACGCCATGCGCGGGAGGTGCAGGTCGCTTACGTCATGCGGTGGGCCGCGCTGCCCGTCTAGCAGGTTGTTCTCCGTCACCACCTTGAGCGACTTCTCGGCCACCTTCCATAGTTTGATGGTTTTGTCTAGAGGGCGTGCGTTGGGACGGAGCGGGGGGAGAGGAGGGATTCAGGATGGGAGGGCGTTAGGAAGAGAGAGAATAACTAGCACAACAAGGTGGGGGTGGGGCTGGCAGCAAACTCGGCCACCCCATAATTGAAAAAGGAGTCCCGAGCAGTAGGCTTCATTTTTTACTTACCATTAGTGGTCAGCAGGAAGTGTGCGGCATTCTGGCGCTTGCACCACTTGATTTTGTTAATCTTCTCCTCAATCTCCAAACTCTTGAGGTAGTCAAACTCGGGCTCGTGCGATTGGAACTCGGCGTAGAACTTGAACTCGCAGCTCTTCTTCTGTAGGGTCGAGGTGAAGTGGTGGGTACGTGTGTGTGTGTGTGAGGACGAGCGCGAGCCAGGGATGGTAAGCAATGCTACGCGTAGAGTAAGGGTGCACCCTTTCTGTCCAAGTCGGGTTGAGTTGCACGTGGAACGCTGTACGTTGATCATAGGGGAAACTCCCAGGGGCGAATAGTGCAAAACACACTTACACTTTCGGTGCGCTCAAACAACACGACGCGGCCGCCCTTGTCACCAGTGGCCAGGTAATTACCCGTCGGGTCGAATTCGACAGTCGAGATGATATCAGCTAGGACAGAGGAGTGGAGGGCGGAGTGGGGTGGCCATATGGACGATGGTTGTCATGATTAGTGGCTGGTACGCATAGCAAGGCGGCATGGAGGGCTGGTGACCTGGGAGCGGACGGGCCTCGTAGTGTAGTATACACCCGGGAGAGGGGAGTAGTCCAGAGCACCAGACCTGGCATCTTAAGAGCCGGAAGGGTGGTTACACAGACGGTGTTGGGCGGCCGCGAAGGGTAGAGGCCTTAAGCAGCCCGGGTGGTGGCGATGGCCAACCGTGGACTTCATTGCAGTAAAGAGACATCCGGTTGCGGGCCAGGCGGGCTTACCTTCAGTGACCTCATCGATTTCGTTCTTGTCACCGAAGCACTGGGTAAACTTCCACGGGGTTTCGATCTCGGACATGGTGCGGGGCTTTTTCGTCGGATGGACCGGCTGCAAGGTGGAAGGAGGATGCGGGTGGCGTTGCGTGATTAGCGTGATGAAGGGGGTAGAAGTGGGGTCGAAAGTGGTTGGCGCAGCGGTGGGTAGATGGGGGGGATGGGCGGGGAAATAAGGTAAGGCGGGACAAGGCAGTGACGGATACTAATGGAAAGGAGGCGGGAAGGGAAGCAGTGTCTAGTAACCTGCACTAGGCGACTCGGAAAGGACAAAGGCAGCAACGACAATAACTAAAGTGCTGTCCTCAGGTAGTGCGAAAAAAGAGGGGAGGGGGAACGACGTTGTAAAAGCAGAAGGCGTGGAGAGCTGAGGCGGGAAGACGGCTAGCGTGGCTCCTACGCTTTGCCACAGCTCACCCCCTCTCTCCTTACTGCTCGTTACGGTGGAGGGATGCAGCGTCCCGCCTGGACCTGGCGATGCAGTTGCATCGGGGTACTAATATGACACACGCGCCGACTCCACGGGTCAGTGACCCTGGAGACGGGCACCTTAGACATACATAGAAGCCGTCACGCTATATACCCATAAATGCGTTGCCACATCTGGGGAGGGGCCAAATCACCGCCCTTGAGGGAATCGCCCTCATTCCCTTCCACAGCCATGGCAGTGTGTCTCGGCGGTCGCCCCTACCCAACGTAGCTGGATACAGACATAAACAAACGTAGCGTCACCCCCCCCCCACACACACACTGTCTTTGCGGGCGGAGCAAGAGACACGGTCCGAAAGAGTACCGCAACGACTGACCGAGCGAGGGCCTGCCATCCCCCGGGTCCTACACTCGGCGGAGAATGGTGCTCAGATGCCCCCCCCCCTTCATCTCCCTCTCATCGCAGTAGACCTCAGGACATGCCCCGGTCGATGGAATTCCATTCGCTCTCGTCCTGCCCCTGGGCTGTGATTTATAGAGGGAGGGGGGCATATGACCCGGCCACCTCTCCCCCCTCGACGGTAGCACATCCTGTTCGACGTAGGCCATCCCACCGCATCGGTGCACGACTTACCTTGGACGTCACGGTAGTGAATTTGGGTAGGGGTGGAGGGCGGGCCGTTAAGGTTGCCGGCGAGTAAGCTCAGCGCGGGGAGATTGGCGTAGGTGGGCGGGGTTCTTTGGGTGCGGATGGGCGGCAATGGGCTCAGGAAGCGGCTGGCAAGGTATATGCAACTGCTAGGGAGGAGAGGGTTCTCAATATGAAAATGACAACGTACACGTCGTGAGTCAGGGGCGGTAGAAGGAGTTTGGTGAGGGTCAGCAGCGTAGAGATGGGAGACAGGTTAGACGCAAAGTATCAGGTCGCAATACAAGTCATAAAGGTATAAAGTCTGGGGGAGGCAGCGGGGTGACGGTAGGTAGATTGGGCCCGAGGAGGGGGGAGGAGGAGGGGGTGGTGGTGCCTTTAGTTACGTTCGAACGGAACAAAGATGAGGAACGGTGTCGAGGCGAAAGGGAGAGGGAGGAATGACGGCACCGGAGGTAATAAGTGGCGGGAGAGTAAGAGACTGGCGGCGTCAAGCATCGGCGCTGGTTTGTGGAGTTCTTGCGGCCCAAACCCCCTGGCTGGGTTAGTGCGGTTGTAGGAGGGGGGAGGGCGGCACTTGCCTGTCACCTTTACGTTCCTTGGCTGCAATAACCTATAGCCGCAGCGCCTAGAGCAAACTCGGTTACGGGACTGCGTTTCCCACAAGCCCCGCCAGTAGTAAGTAACCTTCGTAAGCCACAGGGCTACTCCCGGTCTTACTAATGGTTCTCCCCGTCTCTCTCTCGCTCGGTTCTGAGAGCCTGCCACTTTAATGCGCTATAGACTCCACTCTCCCGTTTGGTTTGTCGTCCCCCCTCCTTACCCTGGCGCAAAACATTGTTCGACAAGCACGGACTTCCGGTGAGACACGAAACTGTTGGGGGGGGGAAGGGACCTGAAATGCCTACCCTGGCTAGAGGGGCCAGTAAAGAGAACTGCCGACGGTTCTTTTTCAAAGCGGCCGGGACTGCAGATGTCTTCCAACGCTCGCTGCTACCATCCCAAGAGTTACTTCACTTAGGGGGCCACACGCCTCTGTACTGTAAAAGGGAGGACGTTACCCACCAAGGCGCAGTCAATCCCCTTCGCAAATGCTCACAAGCAACGTTGCATCGTCAAGCGAAATAGATAAGTATTTGCCACTAATGTCCTTTAACGGGGCAAGATCCTAAGAAACAGATGGCCCGTCTTGTATCTCCTCAGTCCGACATGGCCCGATCAGATATGGGCGGACGTTCCAGATTATATTATCACAAGACGCTTAGTGGGAACACTTCAGTAGTGATAGGTATGGTACAGAGAATAAGCACAATCAAGTAAACCGTATGTATAGAGAGATTGAGAGTATATGTGCGTGCGTGAGAGTTAGGAAGGAGGGTACGCCCGCGTCCACCTCTACTGTGGCCGGAACACGGGCGTTCGTGTGAGGTGGTCCATGGGATTGGCATTATCGGCAATGCAGGCGAAATTATCGTTATCACGGTTCGGCGGCGGGGCGAAGGCCAGGCCAGTGATCGCGGCTGCGCCATCGGGACGCGGTTTGGCCAGGTGGGGTGGTCCGGGGGATTGGTGTAAGGAGCCCGGCGGGAGGGACGAGGCGGGCGGGAGCAACGTGTGAAGGGACGGGTGCGGCGGGAATAGCGCCGAGGACTCCCCGATCGGAGGCGACGAGGTAGCCACCACCGCAGGGTGATGTAGGGCACCGAACGGTGAGGAGGCCAGTAAGGATGATGGGTTGGTAGTCATGGGCAACAGGCCGCCAGGCATGTATGGCGGACAGGAGACCAGGAACGGGGATCCAGGAAACCCATGCCTCGCCAGTGGAGCGTTGCTGTAGCTGTTAACCGTGCCGGGCGGGTAAAGGCCACTAAAGCTCTCCGGGGCAGGAAGGACCTCAGTCGACCGCGGGGGGAGCCCTCGATGAGGGTGGGACAGGGACGCGGCCGTTGCACCGGTGGCGATAGCGCCGGTCTCAACCTTGAGCGGCTCGGGAAGCAGGTCACCACTGCACACGGACGACCTGGTGCGCGACGGTGGCGGTGGTGGGGGCAGCCCTCCCCCCATCCTCGACCCACATGGGGCGGTGAGCTGCTGCCGCAACCGCTGGTTCTCCTCGATCAGCCGCTGGACCTCGGCCCGTAGGGACTCATTCTCGCCGCTGAGGTGATGAATGTGGTCGATGCTACGGCGGAGAACGTCGCTACGGCCGAATTTACCATTGGCTGACTGGCCACCTTCCCCGTCCCCATCGTCGTCGTCGTCGTCGTCCGCAGTGGCCGACGTGGGTGTCGTCGGAGGCGGCAAGGGACGACCGTCGTGGCTGCGTTTGACGGCAAGGGAAGGCGCGATGGTGAGGTGCTCGGCCGGGGTAGCCGGATCATTGGTCTTGGTGCCGGCGGTCGGGCCCATGACAAGGTCGGTTAGTTCACTAATACACTGGTTAATCACGCCGCGACGTTTCCGTTCGATCCGGTTGTGCTGCTCCCGCCGCCGCTGGAGCCGGCGGGAAGCGGTGCTGGTGTCGAGGTTGTCCCGGTTGAGCACGTTGCGACCATAGACGTGGTAGGTCTTGCCCTTGGTTTGACCGTCACATTTTTGCTTGAGTTCCTTGGGATTGTACTCCCGGATAAAGTCGTCAAACACGTACCCCTTGGAGGCCCGCTCCTGGAGTCGGTTGCGCATGGCCGAAGCGTTGTGGGTGGCCGGGGCCGGGCCGTCCATGATGATCAGGTTGTCCACCAATGTCGTTGGCGTGGTCGGGCCAGGCGTAGGGGCTGGCGGGGTTGGGCCCGGTGGCCGCCGAGTGGCCGCCCGGCCGCTCGGTCCGGAGGCCGAGGATGGTGGTGGTGAAGACATGCTGCGAAAGCTTGTGACGCCAGTGGCTGAAAAGGCGAGGAATGGGCGGAAGTAATAATGCAAAACTAGGGTAATGTGAGGGACGGTGGGCCAAAGTGAGAAGACCGAGGGGAGAGGTACCAGGTCCAGTGGTGGCGGTTCTTGTACTTGTGGCTTTTGAAATAGAAACAGCCCCAAGTGGGAAAGGAAACGAACTAAGGAAGTGTGAGTGGGTGGGTGGGTGTGACGGGGAGGGCCAGAGGTAAGGGGGCTATGTCCCTGCTGGTCCTTAGGGCTGAGTTCGTTGACAGTGAGATGTGGTATTGGTAGGTGGGAAGGCCTGGTTACTTAGACCCTAGAAGGTGGCTGAAGGTGGTAGTGGGGGGGTGGAGGCGGTGAAGATACATCTTATCCATCTCTCCAACATGGAGGGTTAGCATCGAGTCTAAGTATATATTGCTGCCCCCTCCAGACACGCGAGGAAGGAGTACGGCCAGGCCTGACCGGTGGGGCGGGGGGGGGGAGCGGAGCGGCAATTACGACGCCGCCGTTGCCTGCGGTGGGGGTCAAGAACAATAACGGTGGTGGGGTGATGGCAAGGCAGGGCTGTGCAGCAACTAACTGAGTAGACGAACAATAGGACGGCGATGGCAGGTACAGCAGTGACGCCGTTCGGAGCGGCAAGGTCGCAAAAGGAAATTAACCACACGGTCATCACCTTCGCCCGAATAGTGTTTCACAATGGTCCAGCCACTACGTCTGGGTCCATCCCAGCCCCGCACACCCCCTCCTTCCATTTCGAACTCAGGTTCGCTGTTCCCACTGCCGGTCTCCGTCGAATTGCAGCCGAAATGGCCGCCGAATCGCCGTAGGTAATAGCCCGTGTGCACGGTAGCCCGTCAGACCCCGCTCCTGGAAGCGATGACTGTTTCGCCGTTGCCCTGGATATTTAATGACCTGAGCATGATGTGAAGACCCGTATCATAGGACCCCCTTCCCGCTGTGAGATGTCAGCCACGGATACAGTTATCCTCTCGTCAGCGCATAAACACCCAGCCCGAAGCGTCCGCCAGTGGCCAGTGCTGGTCTCGTGCCCCTACCACGGCCATCCATGAGCGGCCTCGCCCCCGCCTCCCTACCCGAGTTCCCACCGGCCAACCGTTCCTATTACGGTTAGACCGTATAGGTTGTCCCACCAGCTCCTGAGATGGCCCAATCGACCTTGTTGTTACGTGCCCACGCCGCCGTAAAGCTTTCCCTGCCCATCTTTCCGCATGGGAGGGCTGCATTGAAAAAAAAACATGTACAGTCCACCATGCGAAAGAAAGGGTGCAACAGTGCCCCCTCCCTCCCTACCAAACGGGGCCGATGCCATCAGCTTCTTCTCGTATGCCCCATTCGTAAAGGTGCTTGGTCATCCACTCAGGGATCCGACGTGTGTCCCCACATATAGGTGGGGCGGCACCACACGACGACCTATTTTTATTCGATTTTCCGAGGCAACGTAAGCAGTAATGGTCCACAGTCCTGACCATCACCACACCAGATATAGGAAATCGGCTAGCGCGGTTCATCTTTTACTGGAACTTAAGCTTCTCATGCAGAAGCTCCACGGCCGCCCGGTCCATAACCAGCAGCTCGTTGCGCATGATGGCGTACACCTCCGCCTCCTTCGCCTCCATAAACTCTAACCCGTTGAGCCGGCCGCCGGCGCGAAGCAGGTTGTTGGTGCCTTTAAACGCGGCCGGCATAAAGAGGATAGTGGCGGCGGGAACGTCAAGCGGGACCGCGGTGGGGGGTTGGTAACGGTCGCGCACCCGGCAGATATTGCGGTACTGCATGAGCTCAACCTCTCCGGTGTAAGGAGTGGCGGAGCTCATGTTCTTGTTGCCGTAGAGCCAGTTGTGGCTAACCAGGCGGCCGCGAAACTCGCGGGTCTTCTTGATGGACGTGGCCATGTCGTCCACAATCAGCAGCTGGTTCTGGAGGTACTTGAGGGTAAGTGCCACTCGCAGGCCATGTAGCCACATCTTGCGCGGGATCTCCGTGGCGTGGCTGCGCGGTTTGGGGCCGTGGGCGATACCACCACCGCGGAACTGTGGAGCCCGGATCGTACCCACACGGGCCATACCGCGACCCTTCTGTGGGGCGGCCTTGCGGGTACTCCCGCGCACGTCGCTGATGCCCTTAGTGGAGTGGGTGCCTTGGCGCACCGCGTCCCGCTCGTAGTTGATGACACTGTGGAGGATATCCGTACGTACGGGCGCATTGAAGACAGCCGCCGGAAGGTCGATGATGCCTACCGGGCGGTTGGTCTCAAAGTCGCGCAGCCACGCCTGGACCGTCGCCTCCGCCGGGTCGGCGCCGTGAATAACGGCCGCGTCGAGGCCACTGAACGGACTGGGTTTGGGGAGAGAGCCGATGACGGTCGCCGGGGTGGCGGTGGGGGTCGTGGTGGCCGGGGAGGGGGTGGCGGTCACCGTGGTCAGATTGCGCGGCGCCGCGGCGGCGGCCGGAGTGGCAACAGTGAGCCGCCGGAGAAGTGTCGAGAGGGCGGTACGACCGGTAAGGTTCGCCATGGCGGTGCGGGGGAGGTGGGAGGCGGAAAGAGTGAGCAATAAGCGTGGGTCGTAGGGAGGTAGAAATCGACAAAGGAATGTAGGCTGATAGTGGGTGGGCAGATCAATACAACGGCTTAGAATCAGTCTGGTTTGGTGGGTTGCCAATTGCCAAACGAGCAAGGCCTACATGCCCAATAGCGAGCGAATACCTTGAGGGGTGGACCGCGCTGCCTACGATACTGATCGCTTGCCAGTCGGTCTCCCATGCATCCTGTGGGGCACTAGGGCATCCTGGACTCTATGCTCCCTCCTCATAGCAGCGAATTCCTCCCCTCTAGTCGACGAGATCCCCGGCCGTATAATAATCCCGTCTCGCCGCATACAGACGGGGGGGGGCGGCAGATGATTCTCCTCATTGTACCACGTGATGTAAATTTCCATCGGGCTCTGACGGGGAGGGGAAAGGTGATGGGGGGGGGGTAATTCCTTTCTTACCCTCCCGCCTGATACTACCATACTGCCCCCAGGCCTCGCAATTCCTTCCCTGCCCCGCCCCGTTCTGCTTCAGCCGACAATTTTTTTTTCACAGCCGCTGGTGTCTACAGCCGACTTGATAAGCGGTTTGGAACGACCAGTGCTTAAACTCGCAACCGTGGATGCGTAGGGCCTGGCCTGGACTCCCTCACCTGGTTGGTGGCAGGCACTGGTGTGGGTAGGGAGGACAGGCGGTAATATTTTTTTGCACAGTTCGCCCTTTTTGTCCCCCCGCCCTCCAACTCCCCCCCTCACCAAAGCCCAGCGGGCCCCACCGGGGAAGCGGCCAAGGCCCCCGCCAATATAACGATCAGATCCACCCGCAGGCCGCTAGGGAATCCTCCTTTTTCCGAACCCCCGCCTACC
>JANBPT010001146.1:0-13491 GCA_027575765.1 Tieghemiomyces parasiticus | reverse complement strand
CGTGCAGGAAAGTGCCGTCACTGGGGGCACCGAAGAGCCTGGCACGGAATCGTCGGACGGCGTCGACACAACATAATACCCCCAAGGCGTTTTGACAGCTGGGAATGACTGCCATGCTGCTCCCACTCCACGTATGGGCCTCGCACGGCAAACGGCATCAGAATGGATGATGGGTCGACGCGCGACTTGTATAATTCGAGCTACTTTGTCCTGCATATTTAAAAAGGAATAGAGTGGTAACAGTGTGCCGAACTAAACCACTTGCTATTTATTACCTTGTTCGTTATCTGTATTATTTCGGATTTACTAATTTCGGTCTGCAGTAGTTACCATGATATTATTCAATTTCTAAACTCGTAATTGTACTGCCGTGAGTAGCTCCGTAAGATTACCTGCTCCAAAAAAAACTATGGATTATCCCGTTACCAATTTTTAGACATGATTTCGTTGTGGAAGAGCGGATGGGCCTTAATAACGCTTGGCTCGCTCCTTCCGTACGCGCCGTTGCCCGACCGATTGCTTGCGTCAGCAAAGCGTCCGCGGCGAACTCTGTAATGTGGTCGCCGTCGGGCATCGCTTGCGCCGGACGACGCTATACCAACAGCGGACATTGACTAAAGAACATAAGTATACTCCTTCGCGCGCCGTCTTAGCCCAAGCAATAAACCGACATCCTCACGCACCCCCTGTTTATAGCCTCTGCTGTTTCTTTTTCGCTCCTCCCCGGGAGTTGCCTTCGGGGGTCCTCTTGTACTTGCCATACTGTGAGTACCAATACCGTCCCCTTGCGCACGCTCTCAGACCCCCCAAACCCCCCTCCCGTTCGTCCCGATACTGTTAAGTCACCCCCAACCCGATATTTGCTAATTGGAGGGGGGAGGGGTAATGTAGCTATCTGGCGATTGATTACCTCCAGTATGGAGTTTGGTGTGACTGGCCATAAATTCGGTATCCACAGTGACAATCAAGCGCAAAATATGTAGATCAGGCCAGACCGTGTGGGTGCGAGGAGCCATAGAACCCTACTGGTAACTGTCGTAGCCTAAAATTTCACCTCCTAATTCATATCTCAAGTGGGCCAACCGGTTGCCTTTCCGTCCCAGGCACTGCCACCCACTCTTGGTGGTTGCGCCTTACAGTAACAGATTAACGGAAGGTCTATCTTCCCATCCCCACGGTGGCCCCACCAGTCCATTACCTTCATTATCCAAACCAGGTACCGCCTGCTATTCTATTATGGTCCTTGTCTTCCTTATTTCATTTATCCCTGATCCAATAGCTACCTAGTCGTCCCTCCATTTCCTGCCAGTACCTGGCCCCGCCGCAACCTGTCATCCTAGATCCCCTAGTCCAGGCTAAATAGTTACTACGAAGGATGCCGGGCATTGTTCCATTATAATTGGCCTACTGGTCGTTACTCAATAAAACGACAGTTGCCACTTAATTCATCAACTCCCGTCTAAATTTGAGCTTAACAACTAGTCTTCTTTATTTAGTAAGTTTAAGCCCACCACAGTACACTTTTACGCTGAGAATACCCTTGCCAACGCCCTGTCTGCTATTTCTGGGTCATGACATCCTTGCCAGCGTCGCAGTCGTAATGCCCACTCAATATCGAAGCCAAAGTCTCTGAAGGTAGTTGGCCAACCGATCTGGCCTGCTATTACGACTGTAGTCCCATCGTCATTTTCCATATTCGCAAACTGGCCGCGGATCTTCCGATAAGCTGGTCTGTTTTGGCCACGCTGGCGGTTCGGCTGTGCGTTAATCGGCACAATTCGAACCTGTTTGTTTACACTCACCCCCCTTGCACATGAGAGACGCAGCCTTTCTGCTCTAACCAGTGGGTGAGATCTGTAGGGGGGGGGCATTCCGTGCTCGAAAGAAGTGTTACGACGGAACCCAGCGGGCAGGATCAAAGTCCCACGGGTATACAGAGGAGCCTACTGGGAAGCCACCTAGTCCATGGTCGCAGCCGACCTTCAGGGTCAGTCTTTCTGATGGAACTGCCGGGCTTCCATCATGAATTGTCTTCACCTTCGTGAGTTTGTTAGCGATAACCCTCCGGTTTTGGAAACGAGCTCCTCAACTACACCCAATTGCTTTCTCGCTGTCAGCACAGCACACTTATTTAAAGAGGATAAACCGCCCATGATTGTAGATTATTCAAGTGTGCCGTAAATACTTTGCTTTATTCCATTGGCCTACTTGTCTTGCGACCCTCCCTCGGGGCCGCCCATCCTGTCACAGTAGCATGAGTACGAGAGAGTCTCGGCCCAATAAAATTACCAAGCCGACCTCCTTATCACATGGGTTGGACGTGGGATGCGCTGCGCTCGCGGAAAAACCGAGCAACCTGGGCCATCATGGGGCCAAAGGTTGGACAGGCCACGCGTCGCTGGCCGATCCACGTGGGCAGCTTGGTGTAGATTCGGGGAGTGTTGAAGCGCTGGTCCAGCATAACAATCACTGCATAGTCGCCGCGATGGCGGATGGCCCGGCCAATGGATTGGTTGACAGCCTTCATGCAGAGATTCTCATAGTAAAGTTTGGCTTTTGGGGTCTGTAACACGGTGTGGATGTCAGGGTACGGAGCACGGACTGCGGCCAGGGGCTCGGTCTGAGACGGCGTCGTTCCGGTACCGGGCTCAGCAGCCACAAAGCGAATCTTTTCCTGAAGTTCCAACGACCCCAGGTTGGCAAACGGCAGGCCGACCATAACGACGCCTCGACCCAGTTCGTCGCCAAAATTGATGCCCTCGCTCATCTTTCCCCCCACCACGCTCAGCAGGAGGGCCCCGTTGGCCTGGTCGCTCTTTTTATCCCTGGAATCGTCCCCGTTGGTTCCCGTCGTGACCTTGCCCATGGCCGCCGAACTGTACTGTGCCAGCATGGCCTCAACCTCAGTACTGGTCTGGGGCTCGGTGAATATGGCTTTCTTGCGGTGCAGGCGGTCCAGCATACCGGACCGCTGCCATTCCGCGTGGACCTGGTGGAGATAGGCGTAGGAGGGGAAGAAACAGACGAGCCCGTTCGGAATGATGTTGCAAAGGTTGAGGAGGGTCTGGCCCAGTTCCTGGGTGAGTGCCGCGTCGCCACGAGCGTCGGCTAGAAACTTGAATGGCCGGCCGGTCGGACCTTTGTCTACGGTGAGGGCGAGGAGAGAGGTGGCCGGGACGACATGGCCGCAGTTGAAACGGTGGATGTGGTTGGCCGGGGTGTCACGACAAAGCAGGGCGAGAAGCTCGTCAACCTGGTCGCCAACGTGTGCAAATGCGGCCCCGTGCGGGTGGACAGGACGCCGGGTGGTTGTATTAGCTTTATACCTGGCTTTAGTCACGCCTTTTTCATTACGGGACCATCACCAGAGGGGTCATCACAAGGTACCACTTTCTAACCGCGCAGTTCGAAATTGACAGCCTGGGGATTCTTAGGCATCGCACTTACCGGCTCCATAGTACCCCCGGCGAGGATTACACTGCGGGCCTCGTCAGCGATGGCCTGGAAGCTCTCGTGCGGGTTGAGCAGCACATATTTAAGGTGGGGCTGCGGGACGCTGGTCGGAGTGGCAGGGGTGAGGCCTAGAATCACGCGACCGTCCTGATCGGTGTGGGTCAGGCACATCAGAAAACTTTCAACGAGCGGCAGGGTCGACCGTTGCGAGGTCCATTCTTCAGTTTCGTCTCCGCCGGCTTCGGTTCGCTTTAAGTCGGGTGGGCCGGTGGGTCGGGGCAGCGGGGCGCCACCTTTCGCCTCTTGCTCGCGGCGACGGTCGATGAACATATTGAGCTGGAAAGGGTGGCATAATTGGTGGAATACACGAGTAAATTTTAGCCAATATGGTGAGAGACTGTCTCCTATAGAAGAGCACGCGGCTGGTCCACCTTCATTTTACAGGGCCGCTGGACTCTACCGCTACCGGGTCACGTACCTTTTTGCCAATCTGGCTTTCAATTAGGTATTTCTGCACCTTGAACAGATTGACGTTATCGATCTGGAGCTGACCAAGCAACTCGTTCGGCTTTAAGAGATGCGAGGTAGCGGTAGCGACGGCGGCGGTTGTATCGCCACCAGCGGGATTCAGGTCAATTAGGCCCCGTCCGCCTGACCCCAAAAACTTGCGCAGGGCGGCCAGCAGGTGCAGGATCTGTCGAATGTAGATCACATTGGAACCCTTAAGACGGGACTTGTACTTTTGTAGGTAAGCCGTGAGCTGAGAAGCTGCCCGGTTGACCTGGTCCAAGGTGAGAACAGCGCTGTGGATCTGGGTGATGGTATCTACGAGGCTAGCAAGGCAAAGTATTTGAGATGGCCGGGTGGCGTTGTCAGAGTAATTGGCAGACGTCGATTGAGGCGGTGGCACCATCAGTAATGACAATGCCTCACCAATAACACTTGAAACTGTGAGGCGTCAAAGGGGATATTGTAACCTACTTGTGGGCCTCGTCCACGATGACCACCGCATCCTTGAGGTTAATGCCCAAGGCTTCGCGTGCTGATTTCTGGAGCAGTAGGTTATAAGGCAGGGTGACCAACTGAAATATTCAAACCACGCCGGGGGGTAAATAGAGACGGAGTAGGGGCGGCGGGTTAAGAAAAACCGGTTCAACACTTTGAAGAGTGGGGGAGGTGGGTTCGGGTAACACTCTGGCCGACACTCCGTCCCCCATCGGTCCGGCCTCACGAAGACTTACTTCCACTTCCGGTAGACTGGCCCGAGTCCCATAATACGGACAGATACCTAGCTCCCGCCCAACGTTGACCAGCTCTTCAATATCGTGAACGGACGCTAGGGCGTGGTCTTGGAACTCGAGCAGCTGGCGGGGTTCGGCCGGGTAATGCGGACAGCGACGGTTAGCGGCCAGGCCCTTCCTTTGTAGGTCCAGGCAAGTTTCATTGATACGTTGCATACTCTTCAGCTGGCGCACGGGGTCGTGGATGCAAAGCGTGCGGCGGGAGCCGAGCGAGGTGATACGGATGCCGTCCGCGTAGGCGGTCTTGCGCACCTCGTGGACCATCTGCGCGAGCTGGGAGTGGGTGCGCGAGGTAAAGTAAATCTACCCAAGGTTGGCCAGTTTGTGGTCGGAGAGAGAAGCGTAGGTGAGGGGTTGATTAGAGTGTTAAGAGGGGGACTGGCCTCCTCGTCTCCATAAGGGCAGTTATAGGGAGGAGCGCGGCGCGAGAGCAAAAGACCTTACGATCGATCTACGTGGAGTAGCTCTGTCTTACCCGGGTCACTTTGGCGCCCCCGTCGAAGGTTTCAGGGTCATCTGCACCAGAGCGGGAACGGGCGGCCTGCAAGGACTGATCGTAACTAATATAGTGCGCGGATGTTAAGCGAAGGTCAAAGGGTAAGCGATTTGGGCACGGTGCGGAAATGCGAAGGGTAGAGTGGCGCCTAAAGCCAGACTTGCCTTTGTAGTAACTGGCGCACGGCGGCCGTGTAGCCGTCCTCCCCGACTAGTGTGGACTCGGTGTCGCTGGCGTAGGGATCGACCAGCAGGTCGTCGTCCTGGTCAGCCGCGGTGAGGCTGTTGGCTTCGGACTGGTGACATGCAGTAGTGGGCATATGAGATACAAAAGTAAGAATCCATGTTAGGCTTGCCTTTTGCGAAGCAGGAAGCGTTCGAGCAGAGCGGGGCGTCCTGTTGCGTCCAATCACCTCGCCCAGGTATCCACCATCCCTTGGCTGGCACTATACGTAGGCGGGCTTAGGTAATGCAACAACAATAAAGACCTACCTGCTGGGGTGCCGGCCGCCGCCGCTTGGCCCGACGGGCCGATTCCCACGCTTCCACCTTGGTGCGCCGCTCGGCCCGACGGACCTGAGCCTCCACCTGCTGCCGCTTCTGCTCGGCAATCTGTGACTCGAGCTCCTGGAAGATGACCCAGTCAGGGTCGCCTAGTTGGTAAAGCGTGGGCAAGCAATTAGGAACCAGTCAAATGCGTACTGGTTAAAGGTAGGCAGTCTAACCCGTTGTCCCCGTAACTACGGCCGGGGCACTCACCTGCCGAGTTCGCGGCTGAAATCTTCTCTTTGAGGAACTGTTGATTCAGTTCCAAGCGGCGGTTGTGATCCGCGAGCCACGTAAGGGCGCCGCAGATCAAGCTGAGGGTTTTACCCTGAGTGAAGTGACGGGCATATAGGGGCAAAGACGGAGCAGTGGAGATAAGCTGCCGGTTATTTGTCAAGTCATTACGGCACCCTCTATTTGGATCGCAGCGCGAGGAAGAAGAGGGGGTTCGCGGGGAGGTATTAGCCATCCCTCTACGAGCTAACAAGTAGTTTAATAGCTAAGAGGGGGAGGGAGGCGTTGAGAGCACCAACTTACCGTGCCGGTCGGACTCTCAAAAATGCCAATGCGCCGGTGCTCGATGGCCTCGTACAGATTCCGCATAAAGTCGGCCTGAATAGTGTAGGGTGTATAAGGGAAACGGAATGCGGCCATGTCGGCCGGTGCCGCCAGCCGCGGATCAGCCGCATCGTCATGGTCTGGTTGGAGCATGCGGGCGGGTATCGGCTATCGGCGAAGGGAATGGCAGCAGTAGGGTTATCAATATACTGGCAGTGGGCTCACCGGAGAGTGAAGTTAGCATTTGGTGTTGACCCCAAACAAACTTAGGTAGCCACTACTGGGGTCGAGTTGGCAGGTCTTCCTTGGAATACTGTCCGCGGCTCATTATCGGGCGGTTACAAAGTCAAGGACCACACCCCTCTATCTCAGAGTTGCCATGAAAAGCGTAGACCGCAGGAAACTATGGCATCCCGGCGTTGGCTAAAAACTGACCCCTGCTCAAGTAGGACTGGTGGTAAGTCGCAATTTTAATTTTGTATAGATGATAAGGAAACATGTGGTTCATCGCGCAGAGCCTAGCGACTCGTCGTTCCTTTCCAGCCGAGAGCCCTGGTGATCCACTTTAGTGCTTAAGGCGGGACTTGGCGCGCAGCTCCTTCCGCTTCCGGCGCTGTAGCTGCTTGGCAGACAGGAGTTTGGCGAGGTGGGCCTGGTGCTCCTTTTCGGCGGCGGCCTTCTTACGAGCCTCAGTGACAAGCCGGGCCTGTTTCTTCTTCTCGGCGGCCTCAAACTTCATTTCACGCTCGCGGGCCTTCATAGTGGCCAGGGCCGAACGTTCCTCGAGGCGCTTATCCCAGGTCTTGTGCAGCCCGCGCGACATGGTCGTCCGATTCGCCGGCTTCTTGGGATGCCGCCAGACCCGGCCCGAGACCCGCACACCCACGACATTGGTCTTCGTGGTTGGGATTTCCGGGGCAGCGGAGGAGCTCGCCAGTGTGGAGGCGGTCATGGTGAAATTCCGCTGGAATGTGAGTATTCAACTAGTTGGCCGCGGTCCCGCTTAACGTAGTGGAGGAAGGGAAAGGTACTTTTGATTCCCGAGGGCTCGCAACGTAGTAATCGACCGGGATCTGAAAATAATAGAAAATGTGGAAAAAATAGACTAGGTGAATGGCCTGGGTCGAAGTTTAGTTGCGTGCAGAGAAGGGCTAGTATGTGAATCTTGGCAGTGCAAAGCGACCCTCTGGACGAGCTCCCAGCGAAAATATATAAAGAAAAAAAAAATAACTAGGTTGGCCGGTAAGCCACTCACGGCTGCCTTATGGGTCAACTGGCCTGGAATGTCTACCAGCTGAAGCAGGCGTGAGTGAGGCACAGAGTGAACCGAAGGCCCTGGCTCACCTGCTATCGTTGAGCCCTCGTGCCCGTCGTTAGATACTACCATTCACTAGTCATTGTAGTCCATCCCTACCGACCGTCTTTTCCGCGTCTCATCCACTCTTCCACTTATTCACCTTATATCCCCTAAGCCCTTGGTACCACGCTCCCTACGCCTTTGACTCTGCCGCGTGCCATGACACTTGACACTAAATTGAGACCCCCGGACCGCATGGAAGTGGACGACGCGATGGTAAGTCTAGGCTGACTTTCGACTCGTCTGGAACCCAGCGATAGACCGGAGGGACCTCCGAGGAACGGTAGCAATCCTAGACGTCGACCTTACCCAGACACCGGTTTCTTGTCAACTACGCCCTACCCGCTACCAGACGGACGCCACGGACCCCTGTCCCGCCGACTGGGACACTAGCGGCATCCTGGCAGCCAACCGAGCCTTCTTCGCCGAGAAACCCGTCCACGTCTATCTTGAAGAGACCGTCGTGCCCGTTCTGCAAGCCGGCTTGAAGCAGTTAGCCCTGGCCAGGTAAGTCAATAAGCGCCAATTCCCATTGGGGCACACGACCAACCGAACCCTGCTTAACCCTGCTACCACCGCGGCACGTTAAATGCGTTAACTAAACCTCCTCCTATTTGGCCGATCCCGTTGACCCTAGACCTGCCGACCCATGTGCGTTCCTGGGCAACTTCCTCCTGCAACACCGCCTGCCGGAGGAGCGGACGCCCGAGGCGCGGGCCGAGGTCATGATGAGACCACCGCCGCCGTTGACCGACCAGACCTCAGTCCTGATCTCTTCACCTACCCCACGCGTATCGAACGGGGTCACCTCTGCTAGCCCTGCAGCCTCCCCTTCAGCGTCCTTCCCGGAGACCGACCCGTAGTTGAGCCGACGGTATGTATAGCAATTAATAACGTAGTAAATAATTTCCAAACGGTACGTAAATACTTTTAGCTCAAGGCCAGGGCGCCGCCATGACGCAGTCTAAGAAAACCGTTGTTGCTATTGGAGTACGGACTAGGCCATGCGGGACTGGGCCAATTCCACAATTTTGCTGACCTGCTGGTCGATGGTGAGGTTGGTTGAGTCAATGACCACGGCATCCGGGGCACGGCGTAGGGGCGAATGGGTACGGTTCACGTCGGCCGCATCCCGTGCCTGTAGATCGCGCAACACCTCGTCGTAGGTAGGCAGAGTTGATCCATTTTCCTTCTTCGTCATGGCCTGCCGCTGCATTTCCTCGTACCTGCGCTGGGCGCGGACTGTAGCATCCGCTTCCAGATACACTTTCAATTCGGCCTGGGGGAATACGGATGTGCCAATGTCGCGGCCGTCCATAACCAAATCGGTGGTGCTCAACTTGTCGGTCGTGGTTTCAGAGCCTTCCCGCTTGTAGCCGGCCATGCGCCGCTGGATTTGTAGTACGGCCTGCCGAACTTCGGGCGCTTTAGCAACCTCCGAAACCCCTCGGTTGACGGCCAGGGTGCGAATGGCATCCGTAACATCCTGGCCGTCTAGGTAGGTCACGACTCGCAAGGTATCCCCATCGAACTGGGCCTGCGTATCGACCTGGCAGGTATGCGCGAGGCCGTCCAGTCGCTGGCGGTCTGCTTCTCGGGTCAGGTCTAGCCCCTGGGCAAGAGCCTTGAGGGTAATCTGCGAAATCGTACGGTTGTAACAGGGTGAGTGGGATTAGAGACCTGTCCAGATACGATGCGGACCCACCGGCTGATAGCCCTTCAGTTTTTATACAGCCGACGGTTTCAACCATCCTTGACGTAGGTAGGTGCTGAGCAGGCTTCACTTACCGCTCGATAGATGGAGCCTAACATATTGTCAGTACCAGTTAGACGGTGTAGTTATGGAAGTCTTAAGCAAGTAAGCGTCGACCCTGATCTTATGCATCCTCCTGCCGTTCTTAAGTACGAGTTGATCGGTGTGAGCTTTAAATATAAACTGACCTACCTGAGTCGATGTAGTTATAGCCGAGAGTCCGGGCGACCCGTTTGGCAGTGGTGCCTGCAAGTTGAAGGTAGGATAGAAGCGTGTAGCACAGACGGTCAACTAGGCGAGGAGCTAAAAACAGTGTCGATACTGGGCGTACACACCCTACTTAACGCCTACCCGGAGGCTAAAACAGGCCACCTACTCTTGCCGCTGGCAGCGGGGCCGTCGATAGCCACGATGAAGGTCCTCATAAGCAGGCGAGGCGTGCATGCGTGGTGCCGCCCCAGGGGCCTGCAGAAGCCGGGGAGCGAGAGCAATGCGGCGGCCATGGTCCAGCTTCGTGGTTGCTTTAAAGCGGGCAGTGCGGGGCGGATCGGTAGGTCAGGGGAGATCAGGCAAAGAGGGGGCGGTGTTAGGGGATAATCGCGATCCTGGGTAGAGCTGGTTGCCAGCGAACAAACCCACGCGATCTGCCAACCAGTGGGGGAGGGTGCAAATCGGCTTCAAGCCACCTGTGCTCTGCCATGTGGAAGGGATCGGGCCCTGAAACAGCGAAGCGTCTGCTAGCGGTGTCTTTGGAGTTGGACACACGGCAACCGTAGGCCCCATACAACGTTCAGTCTACTGCTAACCCTCAGGGCACAGTCCCTGTCTTTGCTAAGCTCGCCTCCACTTCCGTCTCTATTTCTGTAAAAATGGCACTTGGTCCTAGTTTGGGAACCACTACAGCACAGTCCTGTGTTAGTCTACCTTAAACAGGCTTTATTGCGATGACGTAGCCAATTTTGGGCCACGACGATCGGGGTGTCCTCCATTAGACTCAAAGTAGCCAGGAAAGCACATACACCAGGGAATTAAACCGTTCGGCATAATTGTCAACCTGGCTTTGCCCACGCCTGTCATCGGCACAGCTATACTTGGCCGCCCCTCCTGGTTAGCCCTTGGAAGTAGTTGGGCCCACCATTAAGACAGGGGCTGCCACCGGGCTCGCAGCGGTGCCATTGGCGCTCCACGTGGAGTATCCCCCCCATCAGGGCATGGGATGTGCGCACGGTTTATGAGATAATGCCCTATTAGCCGGGGTCGGGTTGGTCCAATTAGCTGGTCAACTGACCCATGCGAGCCAGGTGAAACCCTCTGGGAACGTGATTGCGAAAGGGGCAGTCCGTATAGTCATCGAATAAGGTGAGATGGTAGTTGTTATTTAGGACGGAGGGCAGGCGGCTAGGCGTAATGGAAGGAGGTGTTTGGTCAACAGGCAGATAAGGGTATATTGGCCTACAAGGTTTCAAGGCTGAAACGCGACAATTGAATCTGCTGTGGATGCCTGGGTAACGCCTGCTCCGCCCTTTTTCAGCCGCTCGGCCAATGCTATTCGCTTAGCACCGTCGCTGATTCCGTCGATCCTAACAGCCGGCACCTAAATATGGTGAGATGTATACACCTGGCCTTCGCCCTTCCCTAGGCGTCTTTAAAAGGGCGTCGGGCGGGCGCGGGAGTCGACGCGAACGGAAAGACCGCAGTGATTTCTAGTTGGTCTCTTTTGGCTATATTATGCGAGACGGTCGCGCAGGCCAACTTCGATTGTAAAAAGTGACGGCGGCAGGCCAGTTTCCAATGGTCAGACCCTTCTTCGATCTGCCATGTCCCATGGAACGGGCTGTAGTGTAGCGTGTTGGCAACTCGAATGGAGGATCCTGTGAAGGTACGCATCTTATCTCACAAGGCCCCTGTGCCAATGTTTTGGTTATTACGCGTGACACGCGCCGGATCCGATTTAAAAGTATGTCCACTATAGCTACCATGCCGGACAGCAAAGGACTTCATCCCTCCCCATTGTCGACCCATCGTCTGGCTTCTAGATGCACGATATCACCGGTGGACCATTCGAAGCCAAGGCCCAGACGGACAGGCCAATGACCTCTGCCACCCGACAAAGTAAACAAGTAGCACATCCTCTATTGACCGGCCCACCCTTAAGTGTCTGTGCTCAACTGTCCGTGCTCGCTAACCCGTATAATGCAGCTTCTTTTGGCAGCCTCGATTGACTTGGCACCACCCCCCTTCCCTTACCGCTATCGGAAATGGCATGCAGCTCAGCTCTTCCAATATGACCACTTTAGATTCACTGGCCAGGGGATTCTTGAGGGCTGCTTGCCAGACCAGGCTACGTAACTATCGCTTCCATAACGCTGCAATGGCCGGCCGATGGGCCCAATGGCCTTTACACGCGTTTTGAAACAAGTCCGTGGGAACGACCGTACGGCGCCTCCACAAGGACCAGGGGGGGGGGGGGTTCGAAAGCTGCCGGCTGCTTGGTTCCACTAATGTCACGCTAGCTGCGGAAAACATGGCCGGCGTTTAGACCCCATTAGGTGCCAACGTGAATCGCGTCTCCACAGTCCCTCCTTCCAATACGACTCACCGTTGGATATAAAACGGATCGGCCATTCGAGGAAACCGGGTCGAAACCGGGGCCTTCACACTACGTTATTGTTACCTGTCCATTCCTTCACGATAGGGCCATCCCGCCTAAATCTGGCTGGCTAGCCAGTATTGGGACCCCAGCTGAGCCTAGTGAACAAGCAAGGGTGGCGGGCGGTGAATCTAGGCAAAAAAAAAGACCCGACCTTCGCCCCTTCCCGGCAGCTCAACGGTATGGTGCATGTGTCAAGCTTCTAGTGGGGTAAACATGCTGAGTGTGGAGTGCGGGGTGCGGGGCGTGGTTCGCACGTTGCAGCAGTGCATAAATACTGGTGCGCAAGCCGGCGCTTATCTGGCACCGCACCCAACGGTCTACATATCATCCATCCTGTCCACAAGCCCCACATCCCTTATCCCTTGGATTGATTCGCAGAATTTCTCCTTGTCAGTCCGGGAAGCCATCAAGTGCCGCCGTCCCTCCATTCTCTCTCAATTCAAACCCTCATCATTTTACTTCCACTTTTCCCCTTTTGCGGTCTTTCCCGCTGGGCCAGCCGCCACGTTCACGCTGACCGAATCCTGTCCCTGGCACCAAAGTTTCGCACGTCTGTTCCGACGATGGCCAAATCCGCCCTGCTCGTCCTTCTTGGCCGGGTTATCGGGGCCGAGCTGTCATGGCTGACACTTCTGTCCACAGCCCTAGCCGTCGCCGTTGTTAGCTGGGTGGTTTACTATGCGTTCCTCTCTCCGCTCGCGAGGGTCCCGGGTCCCTTTATCTGTAGAATTTTGCCCGCATACTTGCACCCGTCGCTGCACAACGGCAGCCACTACCTCTGGGTCACCGAGATGCACCGCCAGTACGGCCCCATCGTGCGCATTGGTCACGAAGCGGTTACGGTCACCGACCGGACAAGCATCCGCGAGATTTACCAGAACTACACATTTATCAAAGCTAGCAAGTGGTACCGAGGTATCGACCAGTTCGCCCAGGGTATGTTCACCACTCCACACGCGAGCGTGCACAAGCAGCGCCACCGCCAAATGGAGCCTACCTTTTCCCGGCGATCCATCCACGAGATGGAAGGCCTGATCCTTGAGTTTGGTTCGGCCAGTCTGGCCACGA
This sequence comes from Tieghemiomyces parasiticus, assembly GCA_027575765.1. Classification (NCBI taxonomy): domain Eukaryota; kingdom Fungi; phylum Kickxellomycota; class Dimargaritomycetes; order Dimargaritales; family Dimargaritaceae; genus Tieghemiomyces; species Tieghemiomyces parasiticus. The sequence continues at coordinate 307 of JANBPT010001146.1, read as the reverse complement.
CCCTGGCGCGGCAGTGCACGGCGGAGGCTGCAGTAAGTGGGGACGCGTACGACAAGGCCGGCGTCGAAGTTGACATGTATACCGTGCTAAGCCACGGCACCCTTGACGCCATTACACGACTGGCCTTCGGACGCAGTGTCGGTTTACTGGGGGGTTCAAAACATCCGATTACTCGTTGGTTCCTCTCGTTTGGGATTATGGCTGCCATCATCTGCGCTCTGCCGTTTCTAAATACGTACAAGTGGGGATTCCGCAGGATGCGCAAGGATACCCAGGACCTATACAATTACACCCACGAGCGGATCAA
>JANBPT010001145.1:0-13507 GCA_027575765.1 Tieghemiomyces parasiticus | reverse complement strand
GCGGGTGGGCACTGAAAGCGTAAGCCAGGCTTTATAACGGCCATAGTGAATCGGATACCCTTTGGAGGTTATTGAGTTGCAGATATGAGGTGTGGTAAAAGTGGTACACTCGGACCAAAAAAAAACAAGTTAAGGATGACAACCTCGATTTTGGTAGTCACGGCCCGTGTCGCGTGCAGTAGCTAACACGATCAATAGGCTGGTTTAATTGCAGTGAGAATTCAATCCCCCTGAGATTTTTGACACGGGTCTATTTTTGCATGCCACCTTGTCAAGTAATATTTTCCCCCTTGGGCGAATCGTTTGGTTTAACAGCTAGGCTACCGCCACCACCATTAGTAGTCCTCGGAATTCTAGTTTCTGTTTTACGCATTCCGCCATTTTAGCGCCACGCTTCTGTATTTCCATCTCCTCACGCTGCTCGATAAGGCACTAGGTGAACCCCGCCCTCGTCATCCTGCAAGCTTCTCACGAATCGCCCCGTTACGAATGGTAAGTCTTCTGTGTTGATGAGGAGCCAGTGCCACCGCCTACCTTGGCCTTCCAGTGACTTAGTACTCCTATAGCGCTTGCCAATCTCCACCGCTACTACCAACGCCCGTCATGTGATTCTCATACATCAATTCCCGTCGCACCACCAGTCCTACTTTTTGCCACACCTGACCAATGGTAAGTCGATTCACCAAATAGCCGCTGTCGGGGGCTAACATTCTCAGTCTTCTGGCTTGTATTTTGCCCGTGGACCGCTTTGCATTATCTAACCCGTGACATCCGCATATCCCCCCTCTACGCTTCACAACGACGTAATGGATAGGCTGGCAGGTTGACCAGGCCATTCTCTCCGAAGAAGACCGGGTAGTCGTCATCCGCTTTGGCCACGATTGGGTACGTACTTATTCATACATTGCCTTCTATTACAACCGCGCCGTATATCTCATATCCGGCCTTAACATGGGCAGTTACCAGCGAGACTTGTCGGATCCAATAATATAACTAACAAACAACTTCATTGCATTCGGAATTTTGCCTCTTTACCTTCGCCAGGACAAGACGTGCATGCTCATGGACGAAACCCTCTATGGAGTGGCCGAGAAGACTAAGAACTTTGCCGTATTTTACCTGGTAAGCGCCCATACCTTTCACCAATCGACACGCCCTAACCAAGCGATATAATCTTCGCCTCCCGAAATGGTTTGACTGACACTATTGTTTTTTTTTCCCTTTATCGACATGTTCCTGCAACTCAATCAGGTGGATATCACTGAAGTCCCCGACTTCAATAAGATGTACGAGCTCTACGACCCATGCACCCTCATGTTTTTCTTCCGCAACAAGCACATCATGGTCGACCTAGGCACCGGCAACAACAACAAAATCACGTGGGCCATCACTGTAAAACAGGAGATGATTGACTTGATCGAGACTGTGTTCCGCGGAGCACGCAAAGGTCGCGGTCTGGTGGTGTCACCTAAGGATTATTCTACCAAATACAAGTACTGACGTAGTCTACTCGATACGTATAAATGGCATCACCATTCATGTCGCGTAGGGTTATTGAGGGGTGTGGGTACCCGACCAGCTCACCTACAACCTAGATTATCACTTAGTGCTGTGTTTTGTGTATCCACCGCACTCACAAGAGGGTGATACGTGTAGATAACTGCGCACGGTTCTGCTTTGATTGGTGCCGCCGTAGCTACAGCTTTTAGAAAATCGTAGAACCAAGGCCGACGCCGGCTTGGATTGAATACGTTGTGGCCTGCTCAGTGATGGAAAAGAAAATGGGAGGTATCTGGTAGGAGCCCTCGTCCATATGGAGCTAAAGGGGGGCGCCCATTGCCACTGCGACGACTACGAACGTGATTAAGCTGATCAGCAATTCAAGCGTGGCCCTGGCCTAAATACCATTTCCCTGCCAAAGCGCATGTCTCTCCTTGACTGGTATTCACACTGACGAAACCACGCGGCGTCTAACTTTGTTTACTATTACGATAGGGTGCCAGTCTACTTGTGTAGTAATCGTTTCGGTTTGCTTGGGAGTGGACGTCATGAGAGATGGGAAAGCCGGGTTTTCAGTTTGGTATCTGCCTTAAAAGAAGTCGATCAGAGGTTGGTCCGATCCTCTAGCGAGTGATACACTGACACTTCGCCGATCATCCTCGGATTCGCATTATTTGATGTGGGGGATGGGTCTGGACGGTTGGATCGAGGGTACTGCCTACTGGCTGCCGGTCGCCATAAGACGACAGTTAAGGTGAGGCACTGTAAGCATGGTCTCATTGACAGAATTGACCCTCGGTTAGAATCCCAAATGGAGTGTACCATAACCAGACTGGTCTCCAACGCACGCTTGCTCCTCCTGTGTGAGAAGCTGATGTCGGTCAACCAAATGAGCAACAGGCCACCTATACCCATTGTGGCCAAAATGGATAAAATACCCTAAATGGCAATATTCCGTTTAACGGGCCGAACCGGCCACGCGGTCCGCTCTGGCATGCCACATTGGCATTAGTCAGAGCGGTTCGCTGATAATCCATTATGAACAATCCCTAGCGGATGTGCGGTGAATTGCATGGGTGTATCATACTGCCTGTTTGGGTAACAGGGTAATATCCAACTGAAACAGAATCACAAGTAAATCACGAGTGTGGGTGTGCGGCAGGCAGCACTGAAAGACCAACTCCGTATCTGCGACGTGGTCAGCTGCTACACTTTCAATTGGAGAGCTGTGTTATCCGGAGTTACCTGTTAGCAGGGTTGCAAGAATGAGCCGGGTGAGATACATTTCAATCACTACGGTCCACGGGGTGAGCGGAATGATAGGCGAGCATACCCATCCTTTTGTTCCGCTCCTCCTACAATTGCGCCGCTGGTCGAAGGAACGGTGATGACCACGTCCGTGTTTTCCTATTCGGATTTACCGAAGAGTAACGTTTCTACGTCCAGTTGATGTTCCGCACTGGGATAATGGCCAAGCAGAGCTGGAAGGGGCCCTGTACCCTGTCCAACGCGGATTGGCCGCGACCGTGGTATTTGTATCTATTGACGTCCTTCCTCACTCTCTCGCTTCGGGGTCAGCGGGTTACTCCGCAACACGCGGCCGAGCGGTATAGGGCTCCCTATTAGAGTGGTGAATGATATGAAAGCGATCAAGTTCCACATTGCCATCGCGCCCCCGCATTTAAGTATTGAGGATTATGACCAGTGCCGCTTCCTTTGGACGCATGCGATTCGTCCTGGTATAAATTCCCCGCAATTTACTGGCCGGCGGAAGGTGGGTGGGTAATAGTTCCTTAACCAGTCGACGTTACTTGCCGCTCCCTTAACTATCTGCGAGTTTGCCGTTTTATAATTACATGATCAAGTTAAATGAGCGACACAGTAAGAGAGAGAGAGGGGGGGGGAGAGAGTAGGGGCGGCTTCGCAAACAAGACAGGGAGAAGTTACAGTGGCCGCCAACCAGCACCTAATAAACCAGGGTGCTTGGGGTGGAACATAGATTACGGGGTAGGATCGAAAGAGCGTAGATCTACCTCTGGTCAGACTACCTTCCGATCTGGCACTAGTGTTCGTCATCGTTTACCTGTCAGTCCTGCAACGTACCTGCTTCAGCGTATGGTGTGCCTTAAAATTATGTCAACGATCGGTCAATAGACGGGCAGCCTAGAAATGGATCCAGCAGGCTGTGTCATTTGTGTTCTGGAGACCTAATATGTGGGTATAATATGTTCCCTAGCCACTAGCAGCCGGATAGCGTATCTATACCTCCGACTTTAAACAGCGCTTAATTAGACGTATCCGTCCCTAATACATAACCACGCCAAAGCCTTTCCACATATACAAGTTACCACATCCATTATTGTTCGGGACATCCACGCCCACGCTTCCCCGCCTTACTGGTTATTAACTCCTCACCTCCCAACACCTCAACTGGCGAGGTCGAATGGCAAGCCCAATAATACCAATGCAGGAGCGCCGTTGGTTAGCGCAGTATTTGTCTAATGAGCGAGTTGGAACAAGGAAATCCCTTTTATTCCTGCCTGTCAGGACGCTCCTCCTCGTAATTGACAAACCATCCCGCCTGCCAGCCAGTCCAATAGGCCTCGTCTGGTCGCCTACTAGTGTGTTCGAATGCGAGGTGGTGGTAATGGCCAACCAGCAGAGATGAATTTTGTACCACTAGACGTGTCCCAACACGCATATGCAATGATCACGATCACGCTGATGCATGGCATATGGCGGCTAGTGAGCTCTTTGGAATCCCTGTGGTATTGCGAAGAAAAGGATTGACCGAATACAACGGCATCATTACGAGACTTGTAGCCAGTTCAAAATCATGGCCAATACTTGGGTGACCCAACCTCTACCCTCCCGGCTCGTGATTTGAAATCACCGAGAGATGGACACCGGTGAGGAGGGGGGGGGGCGGGGTAGAGGGGCTAATCAACCAGGGTAGACCTGTCCAACGTAAATGTGAAGGTCGAGCGTGAAGCCATGGGTGAATCACTAAACATGAATTTACCATGTTGATGTTGTTCGAGCCGTCCACCTTTCCATGCCATACCACAGCCTCCCCCGCTTCCTAAGGGGCTACAGGCGAAACTACGGAACGGATTACCGAATACTTCGGATTGCCTTTCGTGCAGGTAGGTTGGCGTAGGGGTTGCCGTGGAGGAGACCTGACCAAGTCAGGCAACGTGCCCTAGGTCACCCAGAGGTACCACCGGATAATCGGTATCATGGCGAAAGGGTGGCGTAATCAGCTACTGTGAACCTTCGTAATTCACCATTCATTTAAGTCCCTTCTGAAATATGCTGCAGCATCCGGCTAGGAACGTGGGGAAAAATAACCCGAAGCAAGAGCTTTAACCTGACTGGTGGGTTGCGGAGGAGGCCCTGCCCGCTAGGGAAGGGCTTCCCACCATATTGAGCGCCCGTCTTTCCGGTTGGATCGATAATAGTTCATGGTTTGAAATCGTGAATCTTGAAAAGTGAATTCCGCCACCTTAGACGCGGCCAATAGGGCCACCCACTGGCATCTGATTTCTGCATGATATCAATGGTCACGGGGTGCCGCGTTCAAATTTACTCATGTTTGAAAGAAAACATACCTCAACTGCCCTATACGCCTCTGGCTCACTTTTCCATATGCACGGCGGCGTATGAAGCTTCGGGGTTGCTTGATATGGCCCCTGGGAAGGAAATGCGTATAATGAATTTAGTAGAAACGGCCAGGCGTCTAGCTATAAGGACCATTGAGGATGTGGAGGAAGGGTGGCCATCTGCTGCGGTTAGCCACCGTGCGATTCAAACTATGTGTCCTCTAGAACTTCAGCAGCCGATGCCTCCCATTTCACCCGCATTTCCTTTGGTAGCCACTATAGAAAGTACAATATTCAACGGAAGCCTCGCTTATCGGCGCCTACGTTATTGCTGACAGGTGGACCCTACCATGGTACGCACCGCATACAGTGGAGTTCACTTGGTACACACCAGCGTTGATGGACCGTAGGAGCGGCCTAATATTTGTAAATCGGCCTGTCAGTGATATGCCACGCTATAACTGGACACTACAACGACTTCGACTTGACCCCGGCGCATTACTATTGCCCTTGAATATGTTTCCCTCCCTGACAAATTGACGAAATTCATACCTTCTCAATTTCGAAGGTATCGAGCAGGCCCGGTCGATCAACCATTTCCAGTGACTGGCAGTTAAGATCGGACTGAAACTTACCATCCGCTCACTAAGCTCGGGCCTACCATAGTGCACACCTGATGTACAGGGTATAGTAATGAAGAGGAATTTTTCGTCTGGAAAGTTTATTCATTCCAGTGTTTTCACCCACATTTGAGAAATCGTTCATTTAATGAAGGGTTGGTCAACAGAGGTACACCAAACCAGTACCTGGCTAAAAGGGTCAAGTCTAGCAAATACCACAGTTGGTCGTGCATAGTTCCCAACAGGAATCGACTTGGTTGGTTAAGTAATAAGGACCGGGCCCGACAGGAATGAGCTGATGGTAACGGAAGGGAAAAAGAAAATACGAGATACCAATGAATTTTTCACAATGTATTCGCCAACGGCCTAACACTATTAAATAGACCGGGGTTTGCAATATCGTGCGGCCCAAAGATGGATTGCCAGTGTGGATGAAATAGTGGATCAGATAGCGCCCCCTGCAGGAAAAAGTGGATTAGGAAGAGCGCTAGAGGTGAATTGATCGACGATGAAGTAAAAATACCACTCAACCACCAGTAGACCCTATAGTTCATATGTATTTCATCAGTACATGCGATCTGTCGGTGACGGTGCCTACTGATGGCGGGGGATCTTGGGTCCACTTATCATTAGTCCGCCCATCGCTTGCATCGGTCTACTTATTTGTGAATCTAGCTATCCATCGCGCTCGTATCCCACTTAATGGAGTTTCGCTAAATCCTGCCAGGGGAGCCCCATCGGTGCTCGGATTCCTATCTTAAAGACAGGCCCAAACACCGAGATGGACCTGTCCCTAGCGCGACGAACAATAGCCGTCCATAGCAAGGCAGGGAACGAGACGGAAGCCCAGGCATATCGGCCGTGATTTCCGAAATAGCTCAAATTTAACACCTCTCCCAACCCCTCCGCGTCCCTCGTTTTTGACATAGATTTCGCACCTATGATGACTCCGACACCAATGACTAGGATGCGCCCTTGACATTTTAGAGAGGGGGGCTGTCTATGGATAGGGAAGGGGGGGGGCATGCTACGACAAGGGGACGGCAGAGCAAACGAAGAGATAACTATTTTTTCCGTTATGTGTATCTGCCTAGCACATGATAATAAAGATAGCTGGATGAACTGGTAGCGGTGGTCGGCGCGTATGGCGCATAGGCCCAACAGGGATTATCTGGTAGATAGGCGACATTATCCAAACCAGGGTCTGCTGACGATGTATCGTTCAGGATAGACCCCTCCTAAAAGCAGTAGACCATAAAACGAGTTGGTTGGTGGTCTTTTGACCATCCGGCTGTCCCCCCCCCCGCTTCCTTTCCTGATAAACTCGTCCGTCGGCCTTGGCGTTAAAATGAAGTGGCGGATTGCAACCCATAAATCCTCTCGTAAGTTAGCGCCACTTCCAAAAAATATCAATAAAAAAGCCAACCACACGGCCAACTCGCTTGAACGACCAGCAACTGTTTTGCGCTGTTGCCCGTAAGGCAGTGAAATAGGGTTACAATTAGATGGCGTATATCGTAATTTATTGTAACCATGGCCCCATTCGCGCACCCCCCGACCACCTCACACTACTACCAGGTGTGACGGGCGATCTAAAGGGAAATGATGAAATTTATTCGAGTTTCCGCGATTAGTGTCGTTCGCCACGAACTTGGAACGTCCGGCGTTCGATCGGGGGGAGGGGGTTCCGCAACTTCTACCATGAGTTTGCATAAGTGGGCGTCTGGGGTTCGTTCAAAAATTCCACATTTCCTCTGTAGCTGCGAAGGGGAAGGCTGTCTCTTCGTCCTCTCAGCGGGAATCTTTAGCCAGCTGCTCTTTCCCTCAGCCTTCATCTCCCATCGACCATTGCGGCCGTCGTCGAAGTTCCCGAATGGTGGATTAACGGCGACATAGCTCGTTCGCAGGGCCATGTTGTGGCAAGTCCCACCTGTTCTTCGTGCACTGTCTACCACGTTAGCTCTTATGATGATGTACACACACTAATTGGTAGGTAGTGGTAGGTTTTTCCAGCGAAGTCTCAACAGATTGTCACGGCATGTTTGATCAAGACCGCAGCTGGTGGAGCACTAGCCTGGACTGTTGCTGGGCAATCTCTTCATCCGCGTGGCCATCGTCAGTTTGTGCCGTCATAGGTATGAGTTCGATGTGCATTCGGCAGTTTGGAATAGACGTCAGAGTCGGATAAGGATGCCAGGCAGCCCCAAACAGATAAGGCACAATATAGTTTTGGCTGCGTGGCGCGATGGGCGAAAAACCTAGGGATGAGGGGGGGGGCGCCACACCACAGCGTCTGTCCAGGTAGAAGGTGTTCTGCAAACTGCTATGTACTTCCAGTGGCTAGCGTCGCTGCGGGCTGTCCAGTCAACATCTGGAAATAGGCCAGCTGAAAATCGTCGATAGTCAGGTGGCGAGTCGACCAAGGGTTCGGTGTTGATTGAGCACCCACATTGCACAACAGTACGTTTCACCCAGCGGCCAGACGACCAACGCTGTCCAGTGAGAAACGTTGACACCTGGCAGTGGAGAGGTTGTGGACCGGTAAGGGACAATGTGCTCGTTGCTACCATTCCACATTGGCAAGTCAGCCAACCCGGGGCCGGCTCTAGTGTAGATCGGTTTTTGCAACTCCGCCACGGCCAACCGTTACTCTAGCCACGGCCACTCACTGCCCACCATTGCACTTGCCGCCCACCCACTCTCCTTTGCCTTGCAGCCTTATCCGGCACAAATGGTCGATCCTTATGGGTCACTCCTCTGTCCGTCACCCTTCACCAACACCCGTTATTCCTCTTTGCCGCACCATACCGCCTCACTCTCCCTCCTTTCATGCCCTATGCTCGCCTCACCGCCATTCCCTTTCAGCATAGTAGCCCAGACCTTATTTCATTGGGAGGCGCTTCGCGACTTCCACTTCCCCGTACCCCGACCGGCGTCCTCGCTACGACCTACCATCCGCTACCCACCAGCCTCTTTATTCCAGCGATGTCTGGCACAAGACCCGATTCCTCGTTGTCATGTCCCTCTAGAGAAAGACACCTATTCCCTTTCCACCGCCCCACTGCCGTTCAGCGTAAATGATCACCCGGCCCTGCGTCGATTCTAATATACGTCAACTCAGAATGGGCTGGGCTCAGCAGTGGATGAGTAAAGGGCCGTAGCCCTTCGCCCCTCCCCGCCGTCCAGCCATGACAGGTGGGGGAAAATAGTGAGAGAGCAGCAGGAGGACGAAAAGGTCGACTGGATAACTATGCGGCGCTCTTGCCCACGGATACAGTCGGATTGACTGGAGATGGACCCCCCGCGGTCTGGGACCCTGCAGTCCCGGCGTATAAATGCCGACCATCCGCCCCCATCTGGGCTCAGCCGGAGATTTTTTTTATACCCTTTTCATGCCACCCAACCGGTCGTATTACACTCACCCATTTCTTTGCACCATTCAGTTTTTCGTTGGTCGCCTCGCACTAGCCCACTTATTTCTGAACCTCACACGTCACACCTAATTGCTTTACCACACTTCGTTCTGGCTATAGTATCTGACCTTTAATTACTAAAAGGCCCAACTCTACGCTTCCACTTCACCCCTGCTTGCTTTGTAGAGCCTGTCTCGACCCTCTCCCACGCGTAGACCCTGTCCACCCGACCCTCTTCTCTTCCTGCTTCTATACCATACCCCTTCGACATGATGTCCCTTATCCGTAACCTAGGCGACAAACAGAGGAAGTCCCCCCGGGCGTCGGTGGATAAGCCCCTACCGAGCGTACCGCGTCGTATTCGGCTGGAGGATATCCTTTGCGGCTGCACACAGGGCGTCGTGTCCCTTCCCAACTTCCGCCGGTTCCTGCTCACGCGGGAACACAGCGTAGAGAACCTGAATTTTTACGAGTGGTACATTGTGTACTGTGCCCGCTGGTCCACGCTTAGCCGGGACCTCCAGGACCTCTCCCCGGCCCTAGACTACTACACCACGTCGCAGGAGCTACCCCACTTCGCTCTTGCCGAGCAGGAGATGGTCCCGTTCAACCCACGTCCGCCGTCCCTCGAACACGCGCTGGGCAAAGATGGCAGGCGTAATAATTCGAGTGCCTCCCTCGTGCACGACAGCTTCGATATTGACCGCACGCGACCCACTAAGGTCGGAATAACAGTCCAGGCTCGGATCTACCTGGGTGAACTGAGCAACGACCGGCTGTCAATGGCGCGGCCACCCTTCTTGGTGGCCCTCGAGACCGCTCTCACCCCGGATGTGGACGGTGACCCGGCGGACTCGGATAGCGAGTACTCCATTAGCCCACGTTCGTCCAACGTATCCTCCCGGAAATCGTCCGCCGCCGAACGCAGCAAGTCACCGCTTGCCCACCTCAAGGCCTTGGCTGAGAAGCCCAGCTACTCCGACACCGATCTGCCCGCCCGCGGGACCTCCATGTCCTCCACCACGTCCGGCCCACGTCGCCAGCCGTTTCGCCGGGAGATTGATCACTGTGTGGGTCGGTTCTTCTCAGCCTACTCGCCTGACGAGCTCAATATCCCCCAACAGATTCGCGAGCAGGTAGTCCGGGAGTCCAAGTACACCACTCACCCAGCAATTTTTGAGGCTGCCTTTAGAGAGATACTCAAGATGCTCAGCCGGTCCGTCCAGGATCATTTCCTCAAGTACGCCGAGCAGCAATATTTTTCTGATTAGATCTGATTGTGGCCTGTTCCGTCGTACCCACACCACCCTCCCCTCTCTACGTTCGCTCCTCCAGGAACCCCGGACCTTCGCCTGTACCAATACTTCCCCCGTCCACACATTTGCTCTCTGACCTCAGTTGGCCATCGTTTGTCCTTACCGCTGATATCTTCTACATCCTTCCACGCCCCCTCACCCACTGCATTGCTGATATTCCTATTAACACCACCACAGCTACTATTCCTACGTATCGACCCTCTCTACCTGCGCCACTGCGTATAGCCTTTTGCGTTTCTTGGGAGCTGCCTCCCTATCCTCTCGGCCCAGGTCCTACTTCTCGCTATCTTATGCCCCCCCGCTCTGCCCGCCGTTTATTTTCTTCCACTATCTGTGTACATACAAGGATTAATAACCCTGATAAACCATGCTCATCTCACAGTCTAGACAATGTATTGTTGCCATAGTTTCGCGTCACTTGGGTCACCCTGCTACTGTCGCCTGGTGTTTGACGAACGGCTCTTCGGCTTCTGTAAAACCTCTATCCCTTCGGGCTCCGCATTTCATGTCACGGTTGCCATTTCTGGACGTTGGCCCTGAGGTTCGAAGGGGCAACCAAAATAGGCTTGTTAGGATTGAGGGGAGTGGGGCAATTGTTTAACAGTAATAAGGCCGCCGATTTTCCTACTCCTACACTGGCTAGTGAGGCGCGGCACGAACGGAGTGTGAGCTGAGCTTTAGTGTTTAGTACATCCCTTGACTAGCGCATTGCACATCACTTGACTCGACAATCCGCCAGTTGCCCAACCTCCACTTCCACTTACCCATCCCCAACGGATATCCGCCATAGCCAGATACAGACGCTTGTTCTGCCCACCTGCGAATTTTCTCCATACCTGTTCGAACGGCTCTGAAGGGGGGGGGGGTTCTCTTTATCACGAGGGGCCGTGGCGTTTCATCGCAAGGTTAGCTACTGGTCTGCCGACTCCCTATTGCCGGACCGCCTCCCTGTTATTTATCCTTCTTTCCACGGTTTACTTGCTAAGGTTTGCACGATACAGCCAGAATCCCAACAGTGGGAAGATCCTACCCGGAACAAACGGCTTATGTTATGGCCAAGTGACCATCGACGGCCAGGTTTCATGGCTTTACTGTCAGGGTATCAGGTCAGGATGGACGCCAACCTGATGCCACGTTGCTGGGTTCGCAACCCCCGTCGGGAAATGATTTTTTTTCGACTCCCACCCGGATATTCTCTCCAACTCCATCCATTTCAAGCCGTCAAGCATAGTCGAATTATAACTAGCTGCTCCATTGGGTCAGTTTTGCCCACGCCATTGATTTAGCCGAGGTTCTCTACAACACGTCTTCATTAGATCAAGAATATCTAAACGGAATCCTGACCAGGGTAGCCATAGGGTGGGGTCCAAGTGGTTAAAAGACAGGGTGAAGGTGTGGTGGGTGTAAACGTACTATGTACGGAACAAGCTTTAGGGCTTCAAAATGGGGGTTTGGGGATTGTTAGGTAGGATATATCTGTCGTTTATTAAATGGTGACCGTTACGTCTTTTGTACTTGAATGATGACCAGCTTCACTCAAATAACTAGCCAGCCTGGACTAGAGGAATCCAGGACGACAGGCCGTGGCGGGACCGGCCGCCGGCATGAATAGAAGGGCGACTAGGTAGCCGCCAAAGCAAGGGTAGAGGAAGAGGAGGTCCTAGAAGGATAACAGGCGGCGGCGTCTGGAATGGGAGCAATGTTCGAAGATCAGGAAGACTGAGCACCTATTGGAAAGGATATATGGAGAGTGGGTAAAGAAAGGGGAAGTGATGGATATGGCTATAAGCGTGAAGCCTCAATAATGCAGACTACCAAATTGGTAGGCCATCATTGATCGGGATCAAGCTATAACATGGGGTATGCAGGGGCGGAAATGCAGCATTAATCAATGGTTCAATGAGATTAGCATTGGGAAGGCATTTCAATCGACCACAGAAGGTATGTCAAGTATGGCTAACAATAATTATTCAATCAGCCTAGAAGCGAGCCACGTGGACGATCGTCCGGGTTTCTGCTTCCGGCATCCAGTCACATACACACACGCTAGCGTTGTAAGGGGGCTAGAATTCAGATTCTCTGCACGGCTAAATAACGTGTAAGGTCATCTAGTCAGCAGCTACTGTTCCCAACTCCTACCAAACCCATTAACATAGGCTAGTGAGGCGTGCAGATAGTATTTTCTTCCTGCCTAACTGAAAGAGGTGCCTCACAACAGATATGTTGGTCTTCAACTTCTAGGCTCCAAGGGGTCGGCAGACCAGCTGTCTAAATAGGCAGAAGTAGAATGATGCGGCCCTGGGGCACAGACGGAGAAATACTGAACTTGTAAACGCTAGCCCGATTATTGAGAATCGCTCTATCCTAGTGGGTGCGTCTTATATATCCGACAAAGAGCACCCGTATTAAATCAACTACGCACAGGGTCTGTTCAGCTACTGCCCTAGTGTTTGCTGAATGGTATACTTTCGCCTCACTGTTTATTCCTGATTTGGGTTGATGAGGAGCTAGAGTACTCACCGCTACAACTGTATGGCCAGCCACAACGCTGTGGAGCAGATTGGTCGATTTTTTAAAGAAGGAAGTGTGGTCGAGGGATCTCACGAGATACATGAGGACCTAGTGTCCTTGGTTGGAAATCCACCCTTTCACCAGTAAACTATAGAAGCAAGTAACAGTTTACCTACCGCATTTATAATGACTTCCCCCACTACTAGAGCCTCCTAATCAGACAACCGTGCTGGTATGCATTTCGTAAACCATACCTCGCCGCTGCCTAATCCCCAGTAATAAAAAAGAGTCTCTGAAGAAACTCCAACTCCAGCACATCTTTATTGTTTGACTTCATAAACCCCACGTCGTTCTGCAAATTTGTATGCGACAAGCTCTGTATAACTTGTTTAAGATTGAGGATAATAGGCGACCCTACCTTGTCTTTTTGGTCCAAGTGTACCACTTTTACCGCACCTCATATCTGCGACTCAATAACCTCCAAAGGGTATCCGATTCACTATGGCCGTTATAAAGCCTGGCTTACGCTTTCAGTGCCCACCCGC
>JANBPT010001144.1:0-13535 GCA_027575765.1 Tieghemiomyces parasiticus | reverse complement strand
CAATCCCAAACTGATCAAACCCACTTGATTATTCGCCTTGGAACTTTCTAGTGGTCATCTACAGCGCTACTGCCGAAGCCCATAAACTTCACCAAACGCGTAAATTTAGAGCTATCTATACTTCCGAAACGGTATTTGGTGCATAAAATTATCACTTAAGATGCCATGGCAAGAGCAATACCATCCTGCACAGTATGTATTAGTCAAGTGATTTAGTTGATGGCTGATTAATTATCGCCGTTATGCAAAAAGGGTCTGATAGTACGACGAGGTAAAGTGTGACCTGGATCTGTCACGACGCATCCGATCAAGACATAAACCCAAATAAGCACATGCCAGCGCCCGTCCGTCAACCGTAGCCAGTACGCCGATGATTATCCTAGGTTAAGCACCCGTCGGACTGCGCCAGTCTGGGGTTACCGTAGAGTTTAGCGTACTTGCCCAGGGCCCAGGTCGTGAAGACAAGCTTGAAGTTAGGGTAGGCGATGGCACAGCTCTTGTTAAACACGCCCTCGAGTGATTCCTGCAGCCACTCGCCATTGGGTTGCTGCCGGGACATGATGAACTGTGTGGGGGGGGGGGGAATTCAGGGCATGGCGGTATGATAAGAGAAATATCGGGGGAGTTAATGCCGAGTAAAGTCTGCCACAATGAAACGGCCACACCGAGGTACTATGGTAGTTACAAGGAGAGCAGGCCCGGACTTACCTTCGCGGCCCGGGTCACATCGTCACAGCCGGGATACTGGGCGGCCATCAAGGCCAACATGGCCCACGCGGTCTGCACCACCTGTGAGTCTTCGTACTGTACGTATTCGCCCGTTTCACAGGCCTGTTAATGGTAAAAGGACGGTATAATGAAAAAACGGGTAGGGCACGTAGGTTCTGGTAAGATCGGCAGCCCTTGTCCTCGTGGCTATTTGAAAATCGTAAACGACACGTCGACAAGCGGTGCTTACCTCAAAGGACTCGCCCCAACCGCCATCCGCGCGTTGTTTCGAGATAAGAAACTCGCACCCTTTTTGGACAGGAACACTGTAAATAGCCAGACGTCGTCATGTGAGGAGGGGGCGCACAATGCAAATGGCACGGGGCCGACAAGGATATTGTGGTTAGTAAGGTTGAGGTAAAGGCACAATTTGCGTAGTAATCCACCAGCCCCTTCTTAGCCACCTCATGAGATTCCAAACCGAACGGATGGTAGCTGGCACTTACGAGTTGTCGTAAGTGAAGCCTTCGCTGGCGAGGGATTTCAGGGCAAACATGCAGGCATAGGTAAAGCAAACTCCCCACGAGCCAAACCAGCTGCCATCAGGACGCTGCTGATCGATTAGATACTCAACTGCGCCATTGATACAGCGACTGTGAGAAAAGCGGTTTACCGACCGCGACATACGGGGTGGGGTCGTTATGGAGGAGTGGTGGAGAATTGTTTGGGGCGGGTTAGCGCGTGGAGCCGGTTATATCGAAGCTATAGAAAGCAGGGGGCAGGGTAACGGCCACTAGCCGCGCTAGTCTGGCCCCACGGCGTATCGTCCAGGGGTCACGCCCTGTTTCTATTAGACGTGTCACTCACGGCCGAACTAACTTACCGGATGTCGTCCACGCGGTAGTCCGGATAGAATCTCTGGAAACACTTGAGACCCAGGATGACCGAGGTGGTACATTCCGGATAAGCGTACTCCACCATATACTTTCCAAATATCTCGGCGGGATTTAGAAATTCGATCCATTCCGGAGAGCGGATGGTTTCGTAACTGGCGAAACCGCCGCCTGGGTTCTGCATGGTGAGCAGCAAGTCAACGGCGTCCATGGCTCGCTGGGCGCCTACGTGGACCGGTAGGTACGGCAGATTCTGGA
Organism: Tieghemiomyces parasiticus; assembly: GCA_027575765.1. Lineage (NCBI taxonomy): Eukaryota > Fungi > Kickxellomycota > Dimargaritomycetes > Dimargaritales > Dimargaritaceae > Tieghemiomyces > Tieghemiomyces parasiticus. Next base: position 11,676 of record JANBPT010001144.1, on the reverse strand, counting down.
GTAGGAGAACGCCCTGCAGCCCCTCGGCGGTGCAGTCGGACACGGTGTAGCCCTGGTCGTGGGTACTGAATGGCCAGGCGCCACGCGTGCGGAACCGATACGCCACCTCGTAGTACGGTGGGTTCTCTTGGATCTGGCACTCGTCCAGAAACTCCAGAGTGCGGGCCAGGCAGGCGTGGTTCTCCGGTAAATCGGCGAGTCCCGTCTCCACTGCCGCCTGGGCCGCAAAGCCGGCGTCCCACATCTGGGAACCGTTGGTCCCGTTGACCATCAGGCCCTGCGGACTCATCCACATGGGGTCTGGCAAGCGCTCAATATGGCGTCGGTACTCAAACGAGTCCTTACCTTTGCCCACCGCCAAAGCCACAGTGTTGACGGCGTAGTTGACCGGGGCGAGCCCAAGACCGGAAGTGTTGGCCTCCTCCATTAGGACCTGGCTCAAAGTCTCTTCTAGGGCCCGTTCGCGCACCCACGTGGGGTTGATCTGTTCGAAGCCAGCAAGGCACCGGTTGGCCAGACGTGTGAGTGCGTTGGGGCGGGTGTACATGTCCACCTCGGCCACGTTGGCCCGATTGGCTGCCCAGTCGATACTGTTAAACGGTTGGACGTAGATTTCCTAATGAGATTGGCGGTACAGAGGAAAGGGGAGGAGGGCCAAGCAAGGCCAGGTGGTTAGACTGTGTCGCCCAAAGAGAGACGCTACTTGTGTTCAGCAACTGGTTCGAGAGGAAGGCATCCTTACCTCTTTGAGCTGCTCGGTGAGCAGAGTCCTCTCGGTGACGTACCGCTTTCCATAGAGGTAGGCCATACTCAGGTACACCACACGGGTGTGCGCCCAGAATCGGCCGGGGTGTACGGGGAGGATGTGGGGTAGGAGTCTGCACGGGGTGGCGTTGGGTTAGCAAGGTGGGGGGAAGGAGGAAGGTTGGCGGTTGGTTAGTTTACCGGTCCTACTGGTGCACCGTGGCCATTCCCTTCGAGTAATCTAATTACCGTTAAGACGGTGTCTCAAGATCTGTGGCTTACGTCAGTTCAGGGGGAATTGGGTTCATACCCTCCCACTTGTATACACCCAGGATACTGAGCCAGAACTTGCCCCAGGCCGGGATGCCCGCAGCGCCGCCTGGTGCAAGGGTTGTGGGGATCGTATAGTGATGGTACGGGATAATGGGTATTAGTCGCTTACGGTCGCATTAGGGCCAGCTCGGGCGCGACATGTTGACGTGTTGGAGTATGACCGAGTAGACTGCTCTAGAGGTACCTACCAAGTGAATGCAGGGTGTTGCGGGCTTTAATCATGGGTTCCTCGTCGGCCCCGACGCCTAGAATTCGGAGCGTCACATAATTGAGCGTTGTGCCAAACACGATGGACTTGCCCTTCGAATGCCTAAGTAAGGGGCGGGGGAGATGAAAGGCGGATCAGATAAGTCGCGGGTCCGTTAGCGGAAGAACGGCTTTATCTCTATAGTTTAGATTCATGCCCAAAATCGACTACCTCGCTTTGAAGTGGCCACCGCCAGGATAAATACATATCAACTCACTTACAATCCCCAGCCGCCGTCCTCGGGGTGGGCCATGCTCAGGATGTAGCGAATCAATTCGCAGCGCTGGGGGTCGGGCAAGACATGGCGGACGCAGTAAAGCGAGATGACCACACCAGGGGTTATAAACATGGGCCCGTCGTAGCGGCCAGCCCAGTGGCCGTCTTCGGTCTGAAGGTTGCGTAGGAAAGCGAATCCCTTCCGGGCCGCGTCGAAGGGGGTCTGCGCGGCGGCTGAGGCCCCGATTTTCTCCTATACACGAGCGACGTGGCGCATTACGAGGTCAATAAATTTGGAGGTTAGTACTAGGTGAGTACCGAGGTGATACGCTTTGGGTCTGGGGCACGCTCACACAATGCAGCGGTTGTTACCCCCGCGCTAACGGAAAGGGAGCGGGGCGGTGGCCACCTAGGACATAGTTGCTTGGTTCGTCTACTTACCATAGGCAGGCCAAGCCAGTAGCGTTCCACATCCGTCTGGGGACGGTTCTGCGCGGCCTGGATAGAATCGAGGTACTCCCACACCTGCCGACCGCGGTCGACATTGAGGCGCCAGCGGGTGCGGTCCGTCGGTTGGAGGTCGCGCAGCCGAATGGGTTTGTAGAGCGGCGGTGGGTACGTCCGGGTGGCCATGGTTCCTACGGTGGTGGGAGTTGGGCGAGTAGAAAAGTAGTAGGACTAGATGGTGCGCTGGCTAATGAGCGAGAGGAGCAAGGGGGGAGAGACGGGCAAGTAGCTGGTCACCGTTTGGGAGGGGCGCGTGGTAAAAAAAATATAATATGGTAGGTATCCAAATTGTTAGCCAATAACGCCTACGAACCAACCAGGAGAACAGGCCATTTGCGGCCCAAATTAAGGAGCCTAATGGAAGGCACTCTGTCCAATGCCCACCGTAGAGTATCATTGCTTTAGCTTTCCGGACGGTTTCCCGAAGCCCCACACTGCACAGCTGCAAGTACGCCACATTTTACCCGCCTCCCCAACCACTTTCTCTTTTTCCACCCCCCAACCGTCTGATCTATTGCAGGCGACTTACAGGGTGGGACTTTCTCCAGCCGACGCCCGAGGATATGTCTCCAAGGCGTCCCGGCTACCTTCGCGACTAAAGGTGGGAGAGCGACGTGGTGGTGCTACATGTTTCAACTCGCCCGGGTGGACCTTTTGGGGCAATTCACATGTGATAATCTGCGATCGGGGGTGGGCGGGGAAGATTTACTGCGGCCCGGCTAGGGATATAAAAACCACGCCATATTAACAGATGTACAGGTTGACCAGTCAAAGCATAGCCCCGCTTCTACTTCATGCAACTACCGGTCACGACCCTACCCTCTTTCTTACTCTGTATTACACTGGGTACACGGTGACCCGCACCAACTGCATATGGTACTTCATGTCACGGTAGTTACTTTCAAAGTCCGCCGCCCTCGATAGCATAGGCTAGGGACCAGGTCCACTCCGCCGTTGCATTGACATCACTAATCTCCTGTCGTTGTCATTCAGTAGTATGTACACACTATACATTTATTATAAATACTATGCCCACGCAGAAAAAAAAACCAGTTGGCAAGCGGTAATAGTTACCTATAAGTCACCCGAGCCTTGCCCGGCGGGGGCAGCGGCCAGCGTTGCGAGCCAGCCCTGTAGCAATTGATCGATAAAGGCTCTAGCGTGGACGTTAGCGTCGTACTCCAGCATGATCTGGATACAGCCGTCCACGGTCTGGCTCATCGCGTTGAGCGAGTTGAGCATGGGTTGGTGACGGGGAAAGTTGTGCAAATCGCGTTCGGGGGCCCAGTCTACCGTGAGACAGGGCGTTTCTCTACCGGTCGACACTTTAGCCAGTGTATCAAAGCTGCCAAAATAATTAAAAGACAGGTCAACGGCCCGCGGGCTCCGAAGGCGTAGCTGCCGAGCTTCTTCGATCGCCCCGTCACCCGTGCCGTGCTCAATGAGATTGTACACAAAGCCGTTGTGCGGGACGGCGGCCATAGTCGACCTGACGTGGTCGAGGGCGGTGGTAAACGACGAGCCCGGGGGTACCGTGAAATGCAGAGGGAAGATAGTGGTGAACCAGCCGACCGTGCGGGTTACGTCGAGTGGTACGTCAAGGGTCTCGCGGCCGTGGCATTCCATCTGCAGGTCCACCACCGGTTGGTTGGCCAGGCTCGTGTAGGCCACAAGGAAGCCGGCCAATAGGGCATTTGCCAAGGTGGACCGGTGGATCTGGCACGCCATGCGGATTAGGGAGGTTGACAGTTGGCTTTTTAGGGTGTGCTGGTGCAGGGTGCGGCGGGAAGGAAGGCCCGGCTTGATCCAGAGTGGACGTGGTGCCTCGTCGTCCGCGGTCGGCGTATCGTCTCGCTGCCGGGGCCACAGATCGGCTTGGAAATTCTGGGCGTACCGGTTAAGCGCCGCGGCCCAGTGCGGGTACGGCGTAGTCGGGGGCGGCAGAGGGCGTTGACGGAGACGGGCATCCAGGTCCTCACCCAGGATGCGCCAGGAGAAAAAGTCCAGATTGAGGTGGTGGGCCACGAGAAACAGGCGCGTCACGGTCCCTGGTCCGCGAAGGAGGCCGAAGGCCATCAGGGGGCCCCTGGTGAGGTGGAACTTCGACTGGATACGCTGTAAAGTGCGATCAAGTTGGTTAGCAGCGGTAACTTTCACCTCCCAACCGGTGAGCTCAGACTCGCCCGGTGGGCCCGAGGGAATGCTCTGCGTCCACCCGCTCTTCGTTTGGTGATACCGAGCGCGCAACTGGGGGTGATGGTCCATTAGGTCAAGCAGTGCCCGTCGTACCGCTGCCAGGGAGACTAACCCATGGACGCGGAACATGAATGATTGGTTAAAATGGTGACGGTTAGGTAGTGCTAGGGTGAAGAAGCCTCGCTGAATCGGTGTGAGGGTCTGGGGTCCAGTCATGGGGGACCCATCGGTTACAGTAGCGGCGTCCCCGGCCGGACAAGGAGTCACCCGGGCCGCAAAGGCCAACAGGGTAGGATGGGCATGTAGGTTGGGGAGATTTGACCGAAGACCTGCGGCCTGTAACTGGGCAAGGAACTTGAGGGCGGTTAGGGAGTCGCCGCCCAGTTCGAAAAAATGGGATTCACCATCCAACTCCGTAGGGGCACGGTCAAGCAGGCTTGCCCAAAGGTTACGGATGATCAGGGCGTGAGAGGGTAGTGGTACATCAGCGGGAGTCAGGGTCGGTTCGGTACTCACTGGCAGCGCCGTATGGTCGGGAAGTTTCGAGCGGTCGACTTTGCCGCTGGGGAGGAGGGTAAACTGGACCACAGAGACCAGATGTCGTGGTACCATGTAATGCGGCAGGTGCTGGTGTAAAAACGTGCGCACAGTTGTCATATCCAGCCCACTGGTTTGGACGTAGCCTACGAGCTTATCGTCCCGCACCAGGACCACCGCTCCGGTCACCGCTGGATGGCGCTGAAGGGTGGTCTCGATCTCCTCCAACTCGATACGGAATCCTCCCACCTTGACTTGGTGGTCAACGCGGCCGAGATACTCGATGTTACCGTCCGGTCGATAGCGGGCGCGGTCGCCAGTCTTGTAGACCCGGCCAGGGCCGAATGGATTGGTAATAAACTTCTCAGCGGTCAATTCCGGCCGGTGGAGATACCCGGCCGTAACGCTCGGCCCGCCGATCCAGAGATCGCCAGCGACACCAGGCGGCAGCAGTCGGCCATCGGGACCCACAATGTAGGCCAAAGTGTTTGGATAGGGCCGGCCGATAGTGATCGGGCAATTGGCGGTAATCCAGGAGCCAAGGACAATGATGGTGGTCTCAGTAGGGCCGTATCCGTTGAATACCTGGGCGCGGCTGCACAGCTGAGATTTGAGACGGGCCGTAAATGCTTCGGCCCCGGCCGCCACGTACCGTAGGCGAGGTAGATTATCCCACGGCAGTCGAGCTAAATAGCTCGGCGTACCTGTCAGCATATCGCAGCGGCGCATTGCAGCGGTTAGGTCGGTACCAGGGAAAACGATGGTTGAGCCGTGCACCATACCGAGGTAGATAGCTGTCCCAGCCGCGTCAAAGCCAAGCGAAAAGGGCTGAAATATAGAGATGCCGTCGTGGAAGGGCACGCGCCGCAACGCAGTGAAGGCAAAATTGACCACATTGGCCCGGGTGACCATAACCCCCTTCGGGCGGCCGGTGGTACCGGAGGTATATAGTATATAGGCCAGGTCGTCCGGAGTGCCAAGCGGGGAGAGGGTTGTGTCGCTGCCCGTTGTCGGGGGTAGGCTGAGGTAGGGGTCGACCAAGAGGACGGGCAGGTTGGCCAAGGAAAGGGGGAGGTAGGGGCGGAGGGCAGCTGTAGTGAGGATGAGTCGGCAGCCGCTGTCGCGAAAAATGTAGTCCAGGCGCTCGGCGGGTTGTTTAGAATCCGCGACGACGTAGGCCGCCCCAGATGCACCCACGCTGGTCATGGCGAAGGCTCCCGCGACGTCGTTCTCGGTAAAAACTCCAATCACGGTACCGGATCCCAAGTGGAACCGGGTGCGGAGCTCCTGGCCTAGCCGGCGAGCAAGAGTGACGGTTTGAGTGAAGGTCAGCGTGAGAGTATCGCTGGCGAAGAGCTCACGGTGTGGGTGTCGCGCAGCGATGCGTTCCAGCAGTTGAAAGGGAGTCAGGTGGAAAGGTAGGTCGGGGATGGTCTCGTCGGCACCCGTCAGCTCAGTAACGCGGGCAGGGTCCAGCCACGGAAGTTCGCCTAGACGAGGCTCCGCGAAGACCGCCGCGGTGACCATGCCGGTCAATAGCGTATCCACCTGGCGAGTCAGCTCGGTGGCAGCTTCAGTGCACACCGCGGCCCGTGAAAAGACCAGAGTGAGCAGCAGAGAATTGCCTTCATCCTGAAACTGAGCTGCCAGCGGGTACTCGGTGGCCTCGTGGACAGCATAATCAGTGAAAGGCGTACCATTTCCGTCGTCCCGCGCGGTTAGGACCTGTGCGTCTGGGTAGTTTTGATAAACCACCAGGGAGTTAAACAGTTCACCGAGACCCGAAACGCCGCACCAGCGCCGAATTTCGGACAGGCCGGACGTCTCGTAGGGAATTGAGGCGGCGCACGTGGTCTGGACGGCGGTGAGGTACTCTCCCAGTCTCTGGTCGACTCGGGGTCGGACCCGCAGAGGTACCGTGTTGACGCAGGGCCCCACGGTGTTCTCGATGCCGGGCAATGGGACATGGCGCCCGGATACGACGGTGCCGACAACTAAGTCCTCGGTGGCGTGGTAGCGGGCCATAAGGAGACCCCACGCGGCGCGGAGCACGGTGGCCGGCGTGACGCAGTAGCGCCGGGCCAGGTTTGCCAGTGCGGGGCGAGTGACCTGGAGCGTAAGATCGCAACGGGCGTGACCCACCAGTGTCTCGTCGTGAGGTGGAATAAGCGGGAGGGCCGGGCAAGCGGTAATACCGGTCAATTGGGTGGTCCAGAAGTGTCTGGCCAATTTAGGGTCCTGATCCGCCAGACACCGGGTGTAGACAGCAAAGTCGGGGCCCGAGGGGTCGGGCCGTGGTTCGATGACCAGATGGGAGCGACCAGTTAGTTCGTGAAACACGTTTACCGCGTGCCGCAGAACAAGCGGACCGGACCAGCCATCAACAAGGGCGTGGTGCACCGTCCATAGGGCCCGATGAACCCGGGTGGAAAGACGGGTCAGGCGGAACCGTGTTAAAGGTCCCTGTAAGGTAAACCCACGGGCGCGGTCATCGGCCAGCAGTCGCTCGTGTTTGGTCCGCTGAACGGCCAACGTGTCATAGGTCCAGTCCTCCACAGCGCAGCGCACAGGCTCGCCGGCCAGGACGAAACGTAAGGTACTGATCTGGGGAAACGGCAGATCCGTCAAGAACCGACTGCGGAGGATGGGGAACCGTTCTAAAGTGGCGGTCCACGTAGCCTCGAAGAGATCGAGGGTGAGGGCCGGATCGCCGATATGAAAGGTCACCTGTACGACGTAGGCGGCTGGGTTGCGCGCTAAACGAGTCACAAAGCTCTCCTGTAGCGAAGTGCAGCGGTGTGCATGTTCGACCTGGTGGGGTGGAATCCCGCCTGTTAGTGCCCGCCGGCTGACCAATGCGCGCTCGGCCGCGGTGGCGGGCCAGGGCATGGGTATATCGGCCAGATCGAGTGCGGCGGTGGGGGCCCGGCGCATGGTCCAGGTCAGGGAGAACAAACTGACCTTCCAGCGGGTCAGAAGGTGCGGCACGGTGTCTGCATCACCCACCGCTGGGTGGGCTGTGACGAGGGCCAGGCGACGGTCATGGTCCGGTGTGATGCGCAGGGTAATCGTGGGAACTGATGGGCGCGGGTGCAGGACAAAATCGATTTCGGCGACTGACCGAAACGACCCGAGAGAGCCACTGAGCGAGCCGTGCAGGGGTCCGTGCCCTTTAATCCAGTTCCAGAGGTCATGTGGGGAGACGAGGTGTAGCGGCGGATCGAGGTCCACGCGGGTGTTCTCGACCCCGTGGAGGGTAAGTCGTGCCGGAGGACCAGCCGCCAGCAGGAGGGCTGTGACCAGGACCTGTAGCGCACTGTACGACGAACTGAGCTTGTTCTGGGGGTCCGTAGGCCACGGTAGGGTGGCGGATAGGGGTTCTAACGCAGGGTGGCCGTGCGTGATCGCATCGCGCGTGGATACCTTCCTGTCGATAAGAGGCAAGGGATGACCCACTACTGAAGGATCACCCAATTCCATGGCTTGCCAGTCGCCCACGGCCGTTTCCCGTAGACCCTGACTACGCATAAAGTGGGTAAAGGCCAAGGCAACCATGGCCCAGGGCATGGTGCTTGAGTGCTGCGCGTGCAGCGCCACCCAAACCTCGCTGGTACCGAGAGCGGTATGACGCAGGCCCAGAGCCCAGCGGCCGCGCGGTACCAGTCCAACCTCGTCGTGCATCTGCTTAAGACAAGTGACATCGCTAAGCGCTGCAGCGGCTGACCAGTACCGGACTCGCACCAGAGCGACTGGGGAGGAAAACAGGGATGGGTAGACGGCGTAGAGTAGGGTCTGGAATGGTATCAGGTCGCACGATTGCAGTACAGTGGTCGCCAGCACAAGGCGTCGTACATGAGACCCGTCGCGTGCCTGGGTGTCCTGGAGGGTACACGGAGCACGCGGCTCCCCTAGCCTGAGTAAGCAATGGTGTGCGAAGGCCCGCACCGACGGATGCCGGTACACGGCGAGTCCGTCGACCGGCCAGCCGGCCGCGGTCAACAGACGGGTCAGGTGCAGCACCGCGATGGAGTCACCACCCAATTCAAAGAATGTGGTGCTGGGGGTAACCGTTAACTGGTCGACCTGAGTTAGCACGTTGGTGAATAACTGTATGACAGCGTCTTCGATGAGATCCCGGAGAACGCTGTCACACACAACGGCCGGATGCCCCAAATGGCGGCGGATATGATCTAACAGAGCGACAACACCGGCCGTGTCGCCAGGGGCCACAAACGACGCCGCAGGCGGCGGCGGCGGCAGCGGTAAGAGTGGCTTGTCAAGCGCATTAGGCGTGCTAAGCATGGTGCAAGCGAATGTTGGCGATTACGTGGCGTTCTGACAATGAAGAGAGAGAGCTAACGCAAATGCGACGTGCGGAGCTACAGCGGAGCGTAGCGAGTGAGAGGGTGGGGGGGTGATTTGACTTTATGGCATTAAGGGCATGTCGCCTGGTCAGGCAGGACGCGGTATTTATGACGGTCCAAAGCGTGGCAGTAAGCCGATGTCAACTGCTGTGAAAAGTGCGACGGCATGGCCATTGGTTGAAGGAAAGGCACATACGAAACAGTTGTTCTGCACACCGAGCGTTCCGCGCACACATTCTGGAGAAAGTCTTGTAGGTGGACACATAACGACAACCCGTGGTTGCGAGCGCTGCAGGTGGCCAGTGCAGTGAACGGGGTTCTAACGGCCGTATTCAGCAAGGCCGATGCAGTGAATGGCGGTGTAGCTCGTGTAAGGGGGACAACACAGTATTGTCCCTCTCTCTCTCTCTCTCTCAGATATAATCCAGACAGCAGTAGTGAAACAAGGGGCCGAGCCGATTGACTAGGCTCTTCCGCCGGTAGCTGCCTATGACGGCCGTAGGCCTCTTTACTTACTAATGTTCAGTCGGTGAGCCGACTACCGCAAACGTAGCAGCACGCAGCCCCCACTGCACCATACGTTGGACCGCTCTAGTCTAGAGGCAACAATGTGACTGTCACCTTGTTAGTTACTTACTTAGTAGTGATGTTGGGGGCCGTGGCCCGATTGCAACTCACCCGGGGCGATGATGCTCAGCTGAAGCGGCTTGGAGGGCTCGCTCCGGGCGTTTCTTCGAGCGGTTTTGGAAGTTGGCGGAGTAAGAGTGAGTTGGTCCAGTTTCCATGTGGCCATAGTAGCCGTAGCCGTGGAATGTGGCTTGTCCCTTAAATGTTTGCTGGTGATCCTGGACGGTTGACGACAGAAGGGGAACAACTGGGCGGCAAAGGAGGTAGCATTTACCCCGAGTTTGGGACTGTGTAACCTTACATAAAGGCAAACCCATGTGCAGATGCATTATCAAGGTGGAATTGCTGAGGGCGATAGGTCAGACTACCGCGCACCTTCCGGTAGGTTTGGGATCATGGATCACGGCGCGGAATATACAAAGCAGCTGACAGCAAACTTAGTGTCCAAAGGGCTTGGTTCGGAGTAAACCCTAGCTGAGCTAATTAAGCACTGTCGCCTAGTGGTTAACATTTACTGTCCCAAAAATTCTACATTAAGTCAGGAGGGTACTTGTAGCACTATGTCCGGTGACCAAAGTCGCCTAACGGCCTGTCCAGGTGGACCCGATCTACCTCACCGGAAATATCACCACCTAGTAGGTAGCCCTGATATCAGCGAAACCTCTAGGGCTCTTGGTCGTAAGACTTACACACGGTTGATTAGGGGGGATAATAGTCCACAGGCTGAGATAGCTGCGTGTACCCTTGTCCCTGCGCAGGACGGCGTAAAGAATAGCTGGGGAAGGGGGACAGTTCTGGCCGAGCGGCTCAGCCATTAATTGGGAGGGGCTCATCCTCTAGAAAGCCCCGAAGCTGCTATCATTATAGTCTCTAGATGGTCATCGTGTGGCCTAGCCAAAGATTGTTCCCAAGGTGACGGGTTTACATATAAAGCCAAGCCATTGGCTTGTTGGCGGTGATGTGAGTGCAAACAATGCCTAGCTTAGCAGTTTGTTTGGTACGCCTGACTTAAGGCTTGCAGCCCTGGGAAAACAAGTACCAGCAGGGAATCTGCATATCATAGTTGGTATGTGGGTTGAGCGGGTGGATCTGGATCCAGGACTAGGTAATGGGAATGGCTGGGTTGTGCCTCAGCATACCACTTAATCAGAACCGTGTATGGGAATAGGTTTACCCGCGAGCGGTTGAACCTTGGCACGATATTTTACCAGTAACCGCACCCATCCCGCGGTTTTATCACTAACTGCACACAACAGCGCCTCCGCTAACCCCTGACCCTCGCTTCAGCGCAAAGTTCCTGCTCGATGGTAAACCAATAAATGCCGACTCACACCTTGTTATAAATGGCTGATTTTTACTCACAGTTGTAAAACGCATCAACGTTTTTAACTCGTCTCGCTTTTTACCGTGTCGAGGCACGACAGCTGGTTGAGGGGGGATAAGATGGTTAAACTGCACTGCAGTACATCGTGTGCTGGTAGAATAGGCCATGTCAGGTGACTTTCCAGATCTGGTGTTATTGGGTTTCGTCGGCAAGTGCAGACTTTCGACCCCCCCCCATCTCTCACCTCGAATTACATGTACCACGCACGTTTCACTATAGTCCCCCGTTAAGTTTCCGCCCTTGTTCCTTGGCCGACATGCAGGTCAATCCAATAGAAGCACAGGCGGTGGCTATAAAATGATAACTAGCTGTGCTCACGTCGGCATACGTCCGGTAATACGAATACGGTGAATCGAGAGGGAGGGGAGTACTGACGAGGGTGTCACTGCGGTATTGCATTGTATAGAACATGCCAAATGTTCAGGCCTGGTGAAGTTTATGGTTTTCGGCAGTAGCGCTGTAGATGACCACTAGAAAGTTCCAAGGCGAATAATCAAGTGGGTTTGATCAGTTTGGGATTG
>JANBPT010001143.1:0-13540 GCA_027575765.1 Tieghemiomyces parasiticus | reverse complement strand
AAGTAAGTCCAGTAGTCCTGCATCTCCGCAGGCGTCATGGGACTGAAGTCCGGCATCAGGTCTAAACCCGGCAAGGATTCCCCGGAATGCCAGTTATCAGGGTCGAGTACGTTCCAGGGGTAATGTTCAGGCAGATGTAAGGACTCCGTATATCCCGCCAAGGGCGGCAGATCGGTGTCGGAGGGCACTAACCAGAACGGGACGGCGTGCTCGTGATTAGAAATGGGCGCGGGTGTAGGGCTGTTCAACGGAATATAACCAGGTTGCTGCGAGGGACCTGTATACCCTATCCCTACCAACGGCGACATGTCCCTATCGGTAGCCGGGGGGGCGGACAGCCTCGATTCCTTGCGTCTCGTAGCCCTTTTCGGACGCCTCCGGGTTCCTAGTAATTTTCTCGACTCGGGTGAATAAGTGAGTTCGGAGTCCAGCCCATCAAGGCCAACGTTTGGATTGGCGGACAAGGGTGGGGCACCAGCGGCCCCTGGGTGCCGACGCGATACGTTGCGCACGCTCATATCCACCGCGTCACGCGTTTCCTGACGACCGGGCGGGAGGAGCTTATTTGGGTAGCTGTTGGGCGGGCGCAGGTAAACGAGCTGAGGAGAATGCTCGTCATTCTCTACTCGGGTAACAACCTTCTCCTGGCCTGGGCCGCCATCGACAGAAGCGGGTTGGGCCTGGTTAACAAGGGTTCGGTCGAGCTCTAGCTTCGGGGTCGAGAAAGCTGAGCTACCGATGGTTGCAGTGGTGGCCGACGACAACGAAACCGGCGAAGTGTCACGGTCCCAGCCGGAGGAAATCGTGATATGGGGTTCCACCCGGTAGGGCGGGTGATTCGATAGGGGCAGCGTGGCTTGGTAGGCGGATACCAGAGTGGACTGAGGCGAGTTGATGGAATGGCGGTCGACTGGTATGTAAAGGCAATCGGGATCGTTGTACAGAAGTCGCGGGTCGAGGCAGGAGTTGGTGGGCAGCCCACGGGAACTGGATACCAGGGTGTTTGGTAAGCTGTAGAAATAGTTATCGACAGGTGCGGCGGTGGCGAGCAGCGACAGGCCGCCAACGGCCACGTAAAGGTGAGCAGTTAAACGAAGAAGGGCCATGATACTGAGCCCGTGGGGGGACAGTAGCGTTTAGGGTAAAATAAACCGAGTATGCTATAATGACAATAAAATATATAGGGATTTTTAGGAATATGGGTAATTCGGGAAACCAGTGCAGGTTAAATTCGAGCGTTTCTAAGCGCGAAATCATGACCTTTTAAGTCTCAGCCGGTAGCGGCAACGGTCTTTCCGATGTGCTTCCCAGGTTGACCTATTCCCCCCTTCAGGCCAACCCGGCCCCAAACCAAGGGTGGAATGAGAGGGCTGGCCATTGCCCGTGGCTTGTCAGCCTGTTTACACAGCGGCTTCCAAGTCCCACCAGTGCTACCTGAGGACGCTTTTAATAAATAAGAATAGCTTAGGATGGAGGGCCTTAATTTACAGAAGGGAGAAGCGGGCCCAGTTAGCACGAAGGAACGCGGAAGGACGGAAGTGTAGGAGTGTTGAGCGGGCTCCTTTGGCCTCGCGCGGGGATTTGGAGTTAAAATTATATGGTGGTGTATGGGAGAGTAGTTGGACAGTGAACGCTCGGGTTGCACGGCTGGGCTGCCGGGCTTCCACTTTGGATACTGAAATACGAGGTAAACACTTTTGCGGGGGAGGTTTAAAAATGCCTTAGTTCCAGCTTAAAAGCCTAAAATGGAAGTTGGAGATCGAAGACCGTCGACCTCTGCCCTCTACCCTATCGGGCAGCATAAGTGCGGTATGCCCAGCTATATGGTCATGGGGTCGCCCACAGCAGAGCCTCAATAGACTATCCAAAGCGCACGGATGCCGGTCTATTCGCCCAGTGCTTCATGCGTAAACAGCCGGCTATAACACGTCAGTGCGTTTCCTCCCCCTTCATTTGGACCGTCGATGGCTGTTTTATCTCAAGGGCCCCAGCCGACCTTAACCGGTTGGGCACATTCAAGGCGAGAGGCCGGAGGCCAAGGATTAAAAGGGATGCAGGGGGGAGGTATGAAGGCCAACGAAGAACAGAGAATCTCCACAGTTATACCACCGGCCTTCTGTGTACTCGGTGCTGGAAGCGTCTAGTACTTTTTCGATTCAGCTCGTAGGCTTATTCATCAGCCTCGCCTTCACCCATCCGCCAGCCAGTCCCTTCCCCCTGCTGGTGCGACGCAGCCCCCCCGTGGCGGAAAAAGATCCCACTCCACCCGCCTGGCGGCCGCACGTCTCGGTCACTTGAAACCCGCCGCCCCGTGGGCGTTCCCCTACCAACTCCGCCTAAGCCCGCACGTCTTGTTGCCCTGATCCCACCACTCTCCCTTTGTTCGCCAGCTCACAACCGTTCCAACGCTGATCACTCACGTCCACTTTGGTACATTCCACGCTTACTCTTCTGTTCCCCCTCCTCTGTACTACTTCCGCATTTGATCGCCTTCACCCCCCCCTCTGCCGCGCATTCAACATAGCCATGTCTTCCGCCACGTAAGTCAGGTTTCAGAAAACATTCCGTCCAAAACAATTCCTGGACAATGGGATGCAGCCAGGGGAAGCCTCGTCATTCAGGTTAAAGTTTGTGGCTGCAAGCTTGGGTCCAGGCTTCCTAGTCCTGAAAGCCTTGGTTTGGGGCTTGCACCACGGGCTGGCCGTCCCGCGCGTGGTCTGACGGTCCGCGCCCGCCTCCTCTACCGACAGCCCCCCTAACTGCGCCTCTTCTCAATCCACCGTCTCGTTGTCTTTTTCCCTCCCCTCATCGCGACTCGATCCGACAGTCTCTACCCCGAGGTCCTCTGGGCCCAGCGCACCGACGTGATTTACCTGACCATCAATGTGTCGGACATCACCGTCAAGACATTGGACATCCAGGCTGACCGTATTAAGTTCGAGGGCACTCAGGGCGACAAGACGTACGCCTTCGACCTGGAGCTCTTCGACAAACTGAACCCCGAGGCGTCCAAGAAGGCCGTGAGCGCGCGGGCCATCCGCTTGATCCTGGCTAAGGCTGAGGACAAGGAGTACTGGCCCCGCCTCCAGAAGGACAAGAAGAAGCCCCACTTCCTCAAGACTGATTTCGACCTGTGGAAGGATGAAGACGAGGAGGACGAGGAGCCCGCCGGTGCTGCCGGCGGTGGTATGCCCGATTTCGGTGGTATGGACTTCTCGTCCCTTGGCGGCATGGGTGGGATGGGCGGTATGGGAGGTATGGGAGGTGGTATGCCCGACCTCAGCTCCCTCGCCGGAATGGGTGGAATGGGTGGCATGGGCGATGACGACGATGAAGGTAGCGACGGTGAGGATACCGAGGAGATGTCCGCCGAGACAAAGGCCTAGGGTGTCTCCAAGAGCGCGGTGCTCCAAGACCAATTCCATAATCATGCCCCGCGGTTCGTTTCACCGTGACCCTTTCCCTCCCCCCTCCACCTTCCAGCCTTCGCTCATTGGCACTTTACGATCCAAACCTCATCCGTGTCCGTAATAATCATCCTTTGCGATGGGCGTTACCCCCGCATATCGCGGTGCTAAATAAAACTGCCTTATCTTTCCCATTAAAAGGCGGAAACCATAGTTAACAACGTGGTTAGGTTAATTTATGTTACAACCAGCGATTCGCTTAATTTTATTTTGTAATGTGGCCCGTTCAGGCCCTGCGTCACTGGGACCCCTGACGCAGCAGGTTCAACAGCTTCTCCTGGTCTATCCGGTGCTTCATGGCGTACTTGTGGTCTATGTGCAGGACCGGGATGTCAAAGGTGTACTTTTCGCACTCCTTGCGGTTCTCGGGGGTGTGGATATCCACCTCTTTGAGATCAAAGGGCACCTGGCGTTTCCGTCGGTCAAAATAGCGATTGATCGAAATTATTTGGTTGTATGAGGAGGGTGTCAAAACCAATTATATATATGGCTGTCGCGGCTCTTACTAAGGAACAAGAGTCTACATAATCGCGGACAGAAAATCCTTACCTGCTTGCGAACGGTCAAAAGCGCCTGCTTTGCGTCGGCGCACAGCGAACAGCTGTTCGAGGTGAAGAGCGTAAGGAGACGGCGGCCGGCCGACATGGCGAAGTGATTTTTACCTGGGTTGATTGGTGGGCGAATAAATGGAGCACTACAGCTCAAGTTGAATGTGAGTCTCAAGGGTCAATGCAGAGCGGTGGAATGTGAATGAGAGGGGATCAAGTTGGTGGTCAGTTGGCACCCTCTGCTACCAGTACTGTTGCAGCCTGGGATTCCTTGTCAAGTGACGAGGAGACAACGTTGTTCTTACCAATGCCATTGCAACCTCGACCTCTATTATCGCTCACCTGCCTGCATTTACCACGACATGCGTAGTTTGGTGACACGACTAGCTAACAACCATATCGCCCTCTGATCTTGTCCATGGCCACTCATGCGACACCAACCCTCGAACGGATCCCTCCGGGTTCTAATGGACCCGAGCGGGCGCCGCTGGTGGACCCATCATACCAAAGGTCTGACGCTGACCCCCACAGCCCGCTCTAGGACGCCAGGACGTCCACTGGCGACCCAAAGTTACCAGCAGAACCGGAACTTCCCACCCCGGATATCCCGCGACTACACGCCCGACGATGACCGGAGCCGCCGGTTAACACTGGAACCCACCATGTTGGCATCGGCCCGGTCCCTCGCGGATCGATTGGCAGACCTCGAGGGGTCCATTAGCGGTAGAGGCCACTGGCCAGCCGCAGCCCAGATTTACTATAAACTCCGCAGTGACTACCCGGGGTTCACTCATAACGGCCGGACCTACACTCGGCTCCTCCAGCTTGCGCTCCGGCAGTACCTGCGGACGACTCAACCTCATCCTGCTACGGATACCGGTCTGTCCGGCCATCTAGGCCCGGATAATCACACGGCCAGCGAGAGTGTCACCAATTTCCACGGTGGGCAAGTTACCGAGGCGAAGCTGACTACTAAGCTCTTGCGGGATGCTGCTGCTGACTGGCTAGCCACAATGTCTCTAGATCTTGACACGATTCAGCAGCGGCCGGACCTGGACGCTACCGCCCTTACCGATGTTACCCACTTTGACGACCCCGACGTACCACCCGCTACACTAGAGGAGTACCCAGCCTCCTATGCCGCTTATCGGTCCATCCTGTACACCCTCAGCCGCGCCGGCTTGTTCCCTGAGGCCCTATCGGCGGCCCACCACATGGTCTCCCACGGGTTCGTCAGTGTGGCCGATGTCATCGTTCCGTTATGTCGAGCGTGCTATTACCGCAGGACCCCCCACTGGGCTGACCGAATATGGGCCGACCGCCACGCTTTGAATCTGCCCCTGACCAATGCCACCGTGGAGCCGCTGCTTTTGACGTGGTGCCGGGCCGGTCACATCGACCGCCTGGACACGGTTCTGCCCTCCCTCACCGGTCAGATTGTACTCCCCGATTCTTTGCGGGCTACCCTGGCCGCCGCCTACGCACGGGGCTACCAGTCGTCACCCCGACACCTTCCGGATCCAGACCGGAGCCTGCAGCAACGCCGCGCCGATCGTGTCCGGGCTATCTTTGAGGGTGCTCGCCCCACGCTAGCCGACCTGAGCCCGTCTCATCTCTACCTCTGGATCCTCACCCACGTCCGAATCGACAACCTCACCAACGCCTTGGAAGTCTACAATATCTACCGTACCAAGTACACCGTCGTACCAACCGGCGTGTGGCAGTTTCTGCTAGCCGCCTGTGTCGAACGAGACCCCGCTCAGGTTCCAATGCTCCATGCGGACTTCCAGGCTCAATCCCGCCAGGCCGCAATGAGCACCAACGCTGTCTACACCCACCACAACCTGGCTCTGCTCCTACGCGGGTACGCCCGCCTCGGTGGTCTGGCTTCGGCGGCATCGGTAGACGCTCTCCTGCCACTCATCCAGGCCCAGCCAATGGAGCCTACGGTCCAGCAGTACCACCTGTACATCACGGCCCTGTTGCAACTTGACCGCCCAACGACGGCCTGGTCGTTGTACACGCATATGCGTCAGCGTGGTGTGGTGCCCCGAAGCGCGACGTACAGTGCCCTACTGCGCGCTGCCTTACCTGCCCGGAATCGCGCCTGGTGTACATCATTGTACCTCGACTGGTCGCAACTACCCTTGCCCACGCCCACGTCGTCTACACTCGAAGGCAATGGACCGCAGTCTGACACGCCAACCGCGCTGCTTATGTGGGAGGCCCTGGGGCTTCTGGGCGAGTTTGAGGTGGCCGACACGCTGTTCAATGATCTGTACCGGAGAATTGATACCATGGACCCGGCCCTGCGTCTGCATTTCGCCGTCCGGGTGCTACGACAGCCTTATCGACCAGCGACCACCCGCCCGAGCGATGCGTATGCAAATTTTCGTTCCTTCTACCACCAGGTCAGCGCCACAATCCAGCCTGACCAGGTCCGCTGGCCATCCCTCCTGCCGCTAGTGAGGATCGCAGTCGAGCGGCGCGACGTTGAACTGCTCATCCTCGTCAAGCGAGATGCGGAACGGTGGAAGGTGCCGTGGGCAAGGGAGGCCCATGTAGCCGTAGCGGCGGCTGAGCACATGCTAGGGATCGCAGTGGAAAACGGGAAGGCAGCGGACGAGGTGGTAGAGGCGGCGCAGCCCGGCTTACAAAATGAGGCCCGTATGAAGGCCCTGGCCCGATTGAACGACTGCAGCGATAGCAGGGCAGCTCGTCGGCTGGCCGCTTCCCTCATTAAGCGTACCACGGGCGACTCGGCTAGCACACAATTACGGATACTAGTCCGGTACTTGGAGGTTGATCCGATAAGCGACGACGCAGTCGCATTGCCCGTGAACGTGTTGACCATTCTGCCGGACATGGGTCTACCAGGCCCCGTCTTGGACACCTTATTTTTAATGCTGGCCGAACGGGACCATCTGACACGATTGACCACGGCCCTGCGCGCGCAACTTCGGGCCGCCGTCACCCTGGGTCCACTGAGCTACGCCGCGGGTATCTATGCACTAGCCCGAGAGGGGTGTACGGTCGAAGCCCTCAGCCTGTTCCATTGGGTGGCTCGCACGGGTGCGTCGTGGTCTAATCCGGCTTGTCTACCTTGGCTGTACCGGGCAGCTGTCGTGCTCAAGCAGGCGGACTTTCTGACCGAACTACGTAAGGTACGTGCCACGATTGAGACTCAGGCCGCCTTGCCTGTTTCATCACCCACCGACGCTCGCGACGCCGATTTATCCGGTCAACTTGATGCCCTTGAGATTGAAGCCTCCACCGCCCTGGACGACCGACGTACTACTCTGGATCTAGTCAGATCTGTACTGGCTTCCAACGGTAGGGTCCCCACCGACGCACTCGTCTCCGCAGCTCTGGCTGCCTGCCACCGGCTCAAGCTTAACGAGGTGCGCAACCTGGAGGCCTGGGTCGCTCGCTATGATTTCAAATACCGTCCTGAGCACTGTCAGCTTCTGGTCAGAATATTCGCCGCCCGCGGTAATGCTGACGAAGCCTTCCAGGTCTTCCGCCGTGCCCACCGCGACGGCTACGTAACTCCAGGAGCGTCCTTGGTTGCGGATGTTCTCCGGGATTTGGTACCGGATAGGTCACCTCTCCGGCAGCGCATTATACGGTTCTTGGCTTCCGTGCAATATCCTAATCTCCGCGCCTTGTCGGCCCTGGGTAGCAAAGGAGCACCCAAAAGGGCTTAGACTGTCTCATTGCCGCCGGACCTTCGGTTGGGGGAGGGGGAGGTCGCCTTGCTGGGCCGGATACTGTCGCGAGGAATCACGTTTCTTTATCATCATTGTTATACGTATGATAACGACTTGAAACAAAGAACTGATAAACCATCGTCCAGTTACGTGTCGGAGATGAACAGCGTTTCATGTTCAGCGTGACTTGTATTAGACTGCGCCCGTGGAGCACAGCACGTCGAGGTGACGCGCTCTTCCCCCCCTCCACCCGTGACCGCTGATCTTATCAGCCACTGTGGCGCATAGGTCGGTGGACGGTCACAATGGCCAGGCCAAGGCACGGGAGGGTTCCGATGGGGCTATCATTTCCTGTCCAGAAGCCGGTATCTGCCGTGCGGAACACGTCCCGTGTTCCACGGTGCTCACCGTCCACCTTTATCACCACCGGCTGCAGGATACACCAGTATTCGGATGCTCGTGGAGCCATCCCTTTCCTCCACCGTTCTTTCTTTATATCCAGTTTTCACGCTGCACGGGTGTAACGACGGGTTGATGGATGCGATAAGTGACGGCCAGTAGACTGGCTATTCTGGCTACACACGCCCTGCTCACGCGGGCCCTAGAAGCAAGATGGAGTTGGTCTACAGTATATACATTTCCCAGTCAAAACAAACCCGTCAAGGATTGGGAGAAGGGAGGCTTAAAATCACTTACCTCAAAGTCTAGTGACATCAGTATCAGCAATACATCGATCGGATAGGATTCCTTGTAATACCAGTCCTTCGATGCCAATCTCAATACAAATGATAAAGTGGTACGGTTGGTCGGGAGGGTACCTGGCTGACTAAAGCGATCACTGATATGGCTGCGAAGATTTACCCCCAATCTCCTTACGCACCAACCACACCGATACTCGTAACGTTCCCGATCACGAACGGGCTCGGGCCATATGAGTTGAAGAGCTCGGGGACTCTACCAAGCCGATACAGCTGCGGGACGTGTAGAGGAAGGAGCCAGGAGGAAATTTCCACCTTGACGAATTTCGACATCTTGGTACCGTCCCTCATCCCCTAAATTTAGGGTTATCGAAGCGGGCACGTACTACCAACGATGCCTGATGGATAAGATTACGGTGGGAAGGGTGGGAAGGGTGGCAAGACGGGGCTTTGCAAAATATAACTGTGGATGTGGACCCACGTCAGCCAGATAAGGCTACGTCTCCCAATCGACGTTACCCCTCCTCCTCCTTCAGGTTGCACAGACCACGGCAGGTAGAGGCCAACGGGCCACTATGAATCAGAGCGGGGAGATTCTCGCCCGTGGCTGGCGTTGGAATATACGGACAGGTGTACGCGAATAAAACATAGTCAGGGCGATAACCATAGTTTAGAGATAAGGCTTAGGTGTTGGGGAAGTACACCGGAAGGGCGTGCGCTCCCGTGGTTCGTCCGTGTCCATTACCGGTTGCAGCTACCTATCCCTTTACCGTATTGTGAACCGACTCGAAGGCGACGTCTGGACTCACTACTGTGCTCGCATATCCCCTCTCCTAGTTCCGCATCACTCCGATTGGATAAATAGGTAGATATAAATACCGACTCTCCTCGCCCTTCTAGACTAGTCTATAAATCTAAAATTATCTTCATCGACTTGCTCACTGTAGCCAACGTACATTCCCATATTAACGCGGTTGAGCCCGTTACTTTTATGAATTGCATCCCTATAATCATACAGCCATAGCTTTTACATTCCCCTACTCAACTCCGCTGCTAGTTTACCGTACCCGCTTCGTCCACGTCTCTCGTCATGGCTAAGCTATTTTTCACCCTTGGCCTTATTCTACTGTCTTCAACGCTTGCAGTCCCAACGCCCCTGCCCAGCCAGCGAGCTGCTCACGAGTCACTGGCCCAAACGGCCACGCCAGACCCCCTATCTTCAGCTGCCCAACACGCCCCGCGAATCCCATTTCAACGACATGTCAACTTCATTAACCGCGCCCAAGATATCTTGGATAGAGCCGACGATGACCCGACCATGCAGCAGTGGATGAACTGGAAACCCCCCACCCGCCAAGCTAATAGTGGTAGTCAGGGCCAGAAGCGCACCCGTCCTGCCTCGCCGCCGCCCAACTCCCATCCTACCCAACGCCAGAGGAAGTTTAGCGAGGCGTCACTGGCTGCCCTCTCCGACTCAGTATGTTCGGAAACCTCGACGGCCGCGTTGAATACGCCACCGCCGGGTGAGTCCACGTACTATCCAAAACTCAAGCCGGGCATGCCCAACGCGGCGGTCGATGAGTACCATTCCTTATTTGCCAACCTGGATATCCCAGACTTCGACCTGATGTTCGATTTCGATATGATTTGTCAGCCATAGCGTGTGAAACCTGGGGATAACTCCGTAATTTGGTCTCTATGGATCTAATAGCGATACACTACTATAATAAAGTGCTGGCCACTCTGTCTGCGGTCCTAATGATTGGAAACTGCACGTTTACCGTTGGCGTCAGCGTATTCCGCCCTTACCCATACTAGACTGTGAGCCTACTATGACACTAAGCGATGGCCAGTGTGTCAAATGTCCACCAGGCTATAGATTATGGATGCCCCTGCTGCTGGCGTGATAATGGTCTTAAATAGGTACGCCTAGTCGACTAGGACTAATGAGTTTGCTCGGCTTGGAGGGTGTCAATTTAAATATGGGGATTGTTACCTGAGAGCCACATTGGAGTACAGGAGCTACCCACCCGAACTTGGAACCCCCATTGGTTCCCGACACCTTATATAGCGTGAGCAACCTGATTCCACTTAAACTGACTACAATAAAGCTGCCTGCGCCCACTAAACGATGGGATTAGTTGCCAATCGACATCATGACATGCCGCTTTTTTCCCAAATCTGATGGCACACGGCTTGGTCTTTACCTCTCCTCTTCCATCAGTTAGTCACCAATGTAAACAAAACTGGGTGCGTGTAACGCACGACAATCACCAGGCTGGCAAATCGAATTTCAATTTAAGAGTACAGCCCTAATAAGCTGACAAGGGAGTTCGTCGGTAAACTTGAAAAAAATAATGAGACCACTTGTAGAGACTACTGTATTTTGCAGAGGTGTTCGCATAGCAGCAGATTTATTTTAGCGCCTGCTTTAGATCAGAGTTTTGGGCTACTCAATCGCCAACTGTGCGTCTTGGGTGACGCGTTGTTTGCACGGGCCGTGACCAACCGGTATGCGTCGTCGCATTTTGCGCCAGAACTGGCGGACCCTGCATTGCGCCGGTTGCTGTTGATGTCGCTGACACCAAGTCCTCGAGCTGCACCGACAGTGTCAGGTACACGCTACTTGCCATACTAGCCTAGGCCAATGCCATTGATGGCTGGGCTGTAAACTGATCTGGGATATTACTCACCACCATTGATGAATAGTATGGTCGGAATAGTCGCCAACTTATGATGGCTGCCTTAACAGCGACCTCTCACCTGGATTCGGAACGATCACGATAAGCCGAGTCCAGCGAAGTCATATGCACCGTTTGATGCATTATCCTACGATAAGTCTTGCTTAGGATAGCACGCTTTATTGTTCTCTCGTCTCCTCAATGCTGTGTTTTTCCCTGCTGCTTTCCTATGATATATTCATCACTGCTGCAAATTCGCATCAACTGTTGGAAGTCAAGGCCGGAATGGATATATAGTATCTGTCCACCGGCCGCCTCAGTAAACGAGAGACTGCCCTATAACCCTTCACTTTTATATCGTATCCCCAACCCCGTGTATTTACTACACCGTCATCCTCTTGAACCTCCGGGCCAACGGCGATATTCCGGAGTGGTTCTAGTGCATAAAGTACCAGGATGATGGTGGTGGTGGTCTGGTGTCTGCCAAGACAGCAAAGTGCAAGGCCACCACTACTGCTAACCAGAAGCCACGGGTGAAGTTCCAGCACAATGGCTGTTCCCTACCAGGTCCATAAAGAACTCTCCGGCCCTGTTATCCCAGGGCTAAGATGTAGTAAAGGCAAGATAGCTGGGCCACTCTCCATGCGATGTAATAGAGGGGAGGCGCCCTAAAGGTGGGTCGGCTGGGCAGAGAAGCCTCATTTAAGAAGTGAATGGAATAACTGTAGCCTGCTGTGAGACAACGTACTGATACGATCGGCCTTTTGCCATTCAGCTAACATTTCTCACTTTGTCGTATGTTCATCAACGCAAATGCACGTGCAAACGGCTCGGCCTGTTTAACGCAAAATTTGCCTCCATCGAAAGAAAAATTCACGGGACACGTGCCACAAATACTACACACGGATGGTATGATATTCATTATCTCATGGCGCAAACTCGTGGGCAGAAACTAATAGTATGCGCCATTACTGTTTCAGAAATGACCCCTATCGAAAACGACCGATAACCCACTCCCGGCGGCAGCCATCCGATAACGCATCTACTAAAGTAGCTCCTGTCTAGCGCCCAACGTCTTCATTTAAATCTTCTTAGTTAAGTACTTGCATGTATCTTGCCATTGCACAATAACCCATGCTATTTCTACTACTTCCGATCTGCTATTTTCTCGCCCTTCCCAATCAGCCTTGCGCCCCCTCCCTGCCTGGTCTTGGGACCTATGGGTACCAAGGTTACAAGTAACATTTAACATCGAGTATATGAACCCTGATAAACATGCCCTTTAATACTAAATTACTACTATATACAAGGTTCCTTTGTACCAACTCTACCCATTTTTGTACAGTCAATCCAGACTGTTCAAGGTTTCACCTACCGCAATTATGTGATCTCGGAAAACCTAATCTAGACAAGTAACTTGCATAATCCGCCTTTGGGCGTGGGTATTGTGAGGCCTGGGATTTTAAAATCGAACATGTAAATGGGTTAAAATGTTGGCTAGTGCTGTGAGGGATGGCCCAGTTATAGAGTAAGTTACATCAAACGGCTTGTTGCATCGGAGTCCCCTAGGCTTCAACTAAAGCATCGGTATCTAGGACCATAAATTTCAACAAAAACGGATGCCTAGCATGACGCCCATAAATCAGGTCACTAACAACCCCATAGCAAGTGAGTCGGACCGCAGAACCTCCCAATTAATATCCGCTGGAGGCTGCACGACCTTCCATGTAACTGCTAGAGACGTAAACTAACTTCACCAGCTGCTTGGTATTGTCTTGACAGTGCGTAGCACTCCCCACCTCTAGGTGGCCTTCCACTTCTCCAATGAACCCTCTCCGTCTATCTACTCGTCCAACTGGTGCCGTACCCCATTAGAGGGAACCACAACTTGAGCCATCTATATAAATTAACTTTACTATCTTAAACAAGCATGTACGTCGTGAGATTCAACGATCACCAAGACGAACATGGGGATAAATAAAATTAAAACATCTTAATGTGTTTTCAAGTTACTGTTTTACAAGGTAATAGAAATGGTCTGGGCTATTTAACCGCAGCACGCTATATCTCCTGTCCTCTACAGCAAAGCTTTAAGGCCTGACAACTGGACTGAAAAAAAAAGTACATTTCTGACATGACGAAGGCCGGGAAGCAGCCATAAAATTATGAGTTTTCAGACACATCGAGAACTCATTTAACCAACTTGGCGCGCTTGGCTGGCTTGACCTCCTCAACCACGGCCATCTTAGACCACAGCTTGTCATCCTTGTCCACCGTCTGTTTGGCGGTAGCCGCTGACACCAGCGTCCGGGCGAAGGCCTCGTCTACGACCACCTGGGTCATCCGCTGCTTCAGGTATGTGGCGTGGCTCAGTGGGCAGCCGGGACGGCTCAGGTTGTGCACCCGCAGCCGGCGGTCGAGGCTGACGGAGACCAG
>JANBPT010001142.1:0-13542 GCA_027575765.1 Tieghemiomyces parasiticus | reverse complement strand
CGCGGAGTACCTGCCCCGTGTGGAACCGACGGAGGCAGAGTCTGGACAAGGTCATGGCGCGGCCGTGGGTGGGTGGAGTGCAAGTCTGATATATAAGATATCTACAATTCCCACTTTTCCTTAAGTTGTCAGTGATTTTTTTTTAATATAATGGCCATCATTCTGCACTGTTTAGCAAGCTCTTTCTATTTAGCAACCAATGCAGAATCTGAAGTTAGTTGGGATGTAGCAAGTTTTTATTAATGGGTGTTCACGATCGCCTCTGGTGTGGTAAATTCCTTACTGTATTGTCCACTTTCGGCATCCCTGTACACCCGGGAGCCGTAGGGAACTAGGTCAGCACTGAAGGGAGAGGCTGGAATAGATTTAGCTCTGGAGGTAGGGATGTGGCCACTGGCGGCTGCAGCGCACTGCGGTGGTACATTATCGTCGTATAGCCAAGGAGGTGATAGCCCCAGCTTCCACTTGCCTTTGCCCAGGTCTAAAAAATGTGCACCAGTTTGAACTCTATGTAGTGGCTGACAGTGGCCTTGAGACCCAAGGGGGCTTAGCGCTCCGTGGTAAGATACTGTGCCTAATGAAAAACTGTCGGCATAAACTTGAGTAGGACACAGCCTCGGCGGATTTGAGTTGAAACAGAACCACCTTTAATCCTTCACATTCGGAGATTGTAACCAGCAGGGGGATCATAAAAATACACCCAAGCCTCATCACCTGTGACGATGGAGCCCAGCAGGTAGTCACTGGTCCCTGTCAAACTCCTCCAGGAACTCGGTGGAAAAAACGTACCCGCTGGTGGCACTGGTCGTCGGTGAAGTTGTGGGGGACCCAGCAGTTAAAATGGCTGTGCAATCCCAGGTCCCTACGCAGGACATTACGTATGGTACTAGAGGAAGTGCGGTAGACATGGGCTATTAGTTCCAGAGTTCGTTGAAGGACTTCCTCCAACAACTACAGTATCATGACCCAATGAAGTTTGCCAATGTCATCAGATAGGCAGCCAGATTGTCGCTTATTTTTAAAAGGGTGCTGGTTCGCACGAGAAGCGTGCTAGCCACTTTCTGGCAGTGGTAGGGGAAGGGGCAACTAGGCCCAGCGTGATTGTAAGCTCGTATCAAATACTGTATGTCTTACAGCTCGGAATAAATATGATAAACGAGGACTTGCACATGCTATTTAGTAGACTTGGGCGAGATGAAGGATGGGGCTTAACAGGTCAACATGATAGAGAGGTGAAGAGGTATTCTGAAAAGCGAATAATGACTTAAATCGAAAAGAGGTTTAAGCCCATCGACGTTTTGCCATGGAATTATGTAGGCCTCATCTATAGCGCCGATGTCTACAACCTCGAACTTTGCCGAAGCCCGTAAGCTTAGCGCCGTCTATATAGGCGCTCACGTGTTTATAACCTGGGTAAGAGAAACGGTCATTAAGCTTTACTTCCGTCTATTGGCAATCATGCCGAATCAGTTGGCCCGGGTCGCGCTGGTGGCTCCGTACGCCTCGTCTTATTTGTTGTTGCTGGAGAAATAGGACTGCGAACCCTTAGGGGTGGGCACGATGGTGGCCGCGCCTTTCTTCCAGTTGGCCGGACAAACCTCGCCGTGCTGCTCATGGAATTGCAAGGCCTCAATCAGACGCAGGGTCTCGTCGACGCTCCGACCGATGGGCATGTCGTTTACGTGGTGGATACGCACGTGGCCCGCGGGGTCGATGATGATCAGGCCGCGCAGGGCCACGCCAGCCTCCTCAACGAGTACATCGTAGTCGCGGGAGATCTGCTTGGTGATGTCAGACAGGAGAGGAATCTTCATGTCGCCCAGACCACCTTTGTTGCGCGGCATCTGGGTCCAGGCCAGGTGGCTGTATTCGCTATCGACCGACACGCCGATGACCTGGGTATTAAGAGCAGTGAACTCGGCGGACCGGTCGCTAAAGGCAATCAATTCGCTCGGGCAGACGAAGGTGAAGTCAGCCGGGTAGAAGACCAGGACAGTGTACTTTTCCTGGTAGTCGGCCAACGAGAGTGTGCGGATATCGCCGTCCACCACCGCCTGACCCTGCCAGGCCGGGGCAGGTCGCTGGAATCGGGATATTGGTAGGTGGGGGGGGTGAGAAAGGCTGTTTGGTTAGAAGTCAAGGAAATCATGAAATAAGGGTGTGCCTAGTCAGGCTGGTGTGCGCTCAGATACAATAGGCACCAGTGACTCGCCTTGGCCGGGCGACGTCGGCTGGTCCCATCGGGCGGTTAGCCTAGTGTGGATAGTACGCCATAGGTAACAGCTAACTTACCTGGACCAGGGAACGTTCGACAAGCGAACTAGTCGCAAAGGCACGCCGGGCTGCTGACATGCGCAAAGCGCTCCCGACCGAGGCAGGGGCGCGGGCAGCCTGTGTGCGCCAGGCTG
The DNA here is from genome assembly GCA_027575765.1 of Tieghemiomyces parasiticus. Classification (NCBI taxonomy): domain Eukaryota; kingdom Fungi; phylum Kickxellomycota; class Dimargaritomycetes; order Dimargaritales; family Dimargaritaceae; genus Tieghemiomyces; species Tieghemiomyces parasiticus. Next base: position 11,134 of record JANBPT010001142.1, on the reverse strand, counting down.
AGGTCAAAGAGTTGGTAGGGGCCGGGCGGGTGATCAAACCGGTGGCCTTATTGAGAAGCTGGTGGCAACGCATGGTGGCAGAGGATTGGAAAAGGTTGAATGAAAGGCCGCAAGTTGATTTCCAAGTGAAGGTGGTGAGGAAAGGGATTTTCTTGTGACGGTGAGACATAGAGTGAGCCCTTGACAGCGACGAGAACCCCCCCCCCACCTGTTGTTGGCTAGCCTGTTTGCCCCTCGAAGGGGAGAACGAATGCCCCATTGGATACGAAGCAGCCAGTGGAATCCTCTGTTGCGAGCTAGCCAGAGTTCCCACGGGATCATACTCGTATGCTGTAGCTCTACCTGGCCAGCGCACCTAAAGTTTTAATTGAAGCGAGGTCCACTGCATCCCAGATTAAACGGGCCATCTGGACCTCCCCCCACATGAACCCGTAGCGTTCGTACGGACCGACTCACCCTCCAGCTACGAGAGTAACCCTAAAAAAAACACACAGCAAGTACGGCACTACAGCTCAATTCCTGCTGAGTTGCATTTCTCTCCTACTGGCAGCTCCAACTGACCACCCTATCCTTGGGACCCACAACCCTGCATCTACTTATATCCTCTCTTCGGTAGCATTGGTATAAGTACCGGCCTCTTCGCTAAATCGGCAGCGGTCACTGCCGGTACTCTACAGGATCAGAATCGCAGTAAATATGCACTGATCTCCCGGTAGCCCGGCAAATAAAAGGTGTTTAATGACATATAAAGCGTCATCCGTAAAGAGAGGCAACGACCCATGTGCTTCTGCACAGCAAAGCTACGACGGCCTTGCGTAGCTGGTACTCACCACCGGAACCTTGGCTTCCCGGTGGCTGACGTCTAATCGTCTAGCAGGGACTGTCGATCGGACTGACAGACAAATCAACAATTATGAGGCATATCGTCCTGGTACTGAAGCCATTCATTTAACATAAGGGAAGCTCAGACTGCCTATGGGCAAGACACTACCAAGACCAGGTAGACTGGGCCGAAAGAGAGGGTGGAAGCCTACTGCGGCATGGTACATCACAACGTGCCTTGCAGGCCTTATCTGTCTGTCACCAGCAGCCAAGTGGACTTTTATGGCCCCCCCAACTCTCACGCAGGTACTAGCCAACCCTATCCTCTCTACCGACATTGCCTGATTGCCGCCTCTGCCCCCTACGTGTGAATCCAGTAACTTGCTACGGCCCTTACCTCTCTTCGACAGCCACTACACGACGCGCTATGAGTGCTGCTCGCCGACCTAGGACTCGCATCCGACCACCCAAGTCCCGGGTAAGTGGTCGTCATGCCCATGCCTTTAGCTCGCCTGAAGACCGTCTGCGCTGCGTTTTGGGACGTTACTCAGCAGCCAAATGGGAGTTTCGCCAGACCGCCCTCGCCCCCAACGGGTATTAGCAGAGCCAAACGAGACCACCGGGCTCCACACCCAACATACTAGCATCCTCACAACCCCTACGCCCGTCACCCTTGTCGCGTCCCACTCCGAATCGCAGGTGGCGCGCACGGAGAACTTTTCCAGCACTTGGCCTATCCTGGCCCGGGTCATTCAGGATACTTACGCATACAATACGGCCAACCTGAGCTACGAGGAGCTCTACCGTAACGCCTACACCATCGTAGTGCAGCAAGAGGGGCCCCGCCTGTACGATGCCATCCAGTCCCTGTTGCGCAACCTCCTCCGGCACTGCGTGCGGACGCGGGTTCTCCATGAGGAAAACGTGCCACCGCCCACCCTGACGGTCGACCTGCTCCCTACAGGGTCTACGGAACCAGTCATCGTGGAAAGCACCTCAGGTCCAACGGGAAACCGTCAGCTAGACCCTGCAATAGTCGATACCGACGACTTGGTTGCCGCAGTCAGCAAATTGTGGACTGACCACCGGGCTTGTCTCGAAGTGGCTCGCAAGGTTTTCATGTATATGGTAAGGATTCGGCGCGGTTGCTTCGATGGTGAATTAAGGTAATCAGATCACAGCTGATTTTTTAAGCACGACTGAATACCCACCATCTACTTTTCATTTCTATTCTATTCATAATTCCGCCGCCCTCCACTGTCTATTGCAGGACCGTATCTACTGCCCCGCAGCTAACCTGCCCCCAACCTATGACTTAGGTCTCACCATTTTCCGCGAGGAAGTACTGAAGTACCCTTGCTACCCGGTGGAGGCAGGAATCCTCCACTATATACTGGAACAAATCCGGCGGGAGCGGGAAGGAGAAAGTATCGACCGTGACACCCTCCGCAATGTCATGGGCATGCTGCGGGACCTGCCAAGCACCGCTCAGCGGTACGCCCCCAGCATGTACCTGACGGCCGCGGAACCAGCCCTGGTCGAGGCGACCGCACAGTATTATGCAGCCCGGGGCCATGTCTGGGTCCAGACGAACGATTCCCCGCAGATGTTGCACCACATCGAAGCAGCTCTCGCGCAGGAACGGCGGCGCTGTGAGGATTACCTCCCCATGGAGACCTACGCGAAATTAAGGGCCGTCATCGAGCGTGACCTGGTGGCAACCTACGGTGAACAGCTCCTCAAGGTAAGTCTACCAGGCGCCCCGACTGTAATTTGCAGTGCCGCGGCGTACAAAGAGGGAATCTACTAGGAAACAGGCAGCCAATTTGTTCGGTTAACTTGACTGTCTCCGGAACCCCCCCCCACGGCTTCTTACCCCCTCCTCGCACCTGTTCCCCACCAGATGCCGAACGGTTTGGTGGATATGTTCGACCAGGACCGCCGCTCAGATATGAAGCTCCTCTACGATATCTTATCACCCGTCCCCACGTGCTTGGCCATGACGAAGGCGGAGGGAGCCGCCCATATTTTGCACATCGGGGAACTTATCAATCAAAAACACAGCACCGAGCGACTAAAGGCGGCGGCGGTGACTCCCCGTCAGGCCCCACCCGCCAGTAGCGGTACGTCGACCTCGGCGACCGACGGAGCGGAGGCCCCGCCGTCACCCACTCAGTGGGTGCAGGCGGTTCTGGACCTGATGCAAAGGTGGGCAACTATTCTCACCGAATGCTTTGCCGGCAATTGTACCTTCGAGGCCGAGTTTTACCGGAGTTGCTCGGCCTTTATCAACCGGCACCCCCGGGCCGCCGAGTTTCTGTCCCTCTACATGGATGAACAGCTGACCAAAAATGCACCCCGACGGGTTACGACCGCCGTTACGGATACGCCACCCGCAGACGACGAGACGATGGCCGAACGGGTTCTAGAACAGACCATAGGGGTGTTCCGCCTGCTTTATGACAAAGACGTGTTTGAGCGCTACTACAAGCAGCACCTGGCCAAGCGGCTGCTGCTGGATCGGTCGCTCTCTGACGAACTAGAGCGGCGTACCGTGGCCCGCCTGAAAGTCGAGGTGGGCCAACAGTTCACCACTAAACTGGAGGGCATGTTTAACGACATGCGGTTGTCACGCGACACCAATCGGGACTTTTCAGTCTACTGCGAAGCGGACTCGGCAGCTACGCCAGCCTATCGGCTCCAGGTTCAAGTTCTTACTGCCTCCTGCTGGCCGACGCCTTCCGCGCCCCCGGGGTCCCTCCTACATGTACCCACCACTGGTGAGACTGCGACTGTGGCAGCCAAATCCTCCACGGAGAGTACCGTCGCCGTCACGACTGCGGGCGACGGGGGTACCACGGGTCCGGTGGCGGTGATACTCCAGACCGAGCTAATGTCCGGTGTCAAGGCCTTTAGCGACTTTTACGCTTCCCGGCACAGCGGCCGCCGGCTCACCTGGCAGATGAATGCCGGTAGCGCCGACCTCCGGTGTCAATTCCAGGGCAAACGTTACGTCCTCAATGTGGCCACCTTTCAGATGCTGGCCCTACTCTGCTTTAACGGGGTCGCGGAGGACCAGACCCTCACGTTTAAGGTAAACGACGGCCATATTGTTTTTTGGTCGGTCGACAGTCCGCACCATTAACTGGGAAGGGACGCCGTTACCTAGTATTTTTCACCGGGGGGGTATATTGCGAGAGTCATCGTTCGCGATGTCGAATGTTTGCTTCATTTGCACCTATAGACGGAGGAACCTACCGCTGGCATTCGAGCTGAATTGACACCCATCATCACTCACGCTTACTATCCCTTACTCTTTACCTCCGCCATTTCCCGCCAATCACTCACTTAGGATATCCAACGCGAGACGGGCATTCCTGAGTACGAGCTGCGTCGCAGCCTGCGCTCGCTGGCCTGCGGCAAGTACCGTCTCCTTGTTAAGGAGCCCAAGTCGAATGACATCGACCCAACAACTGACCGGTTCCGGGTCAACGAGAAGTTTACCTCTCCGCAGGCCAGGCTCAAGATTCGACCCGCCGCCACCAGCGGCAGCCAACCCCCCAGGAGTGACGGCAGCGGTCGATCGGCGTCGACCGCCGCCGATGGTGCTACGGATGGCACGGCCGTGGCCTCGCTTCCGGACGGTAACGCGGCGGAGACGGAGGCTGAGGAACGTGAAACCAAGGCCCGGGTCAACGAGAACCGCAAGAATTTAATTGAAGCGACCATCGTGCGGCTCATGAAAAGCCATAAGCAGTTGGATCATAATAACCTCCTGGCGGAGGTCACCCAGCAGCTCCAGCCCCGATTCACCGCTGACCCGGCCATGATCAAGCAGCGCATCGAGGTGTTGATAGACCGCGAATATATGGAAAGGAGTCCTGACGACCGGCGGGTGTACCTTTACCTAGCGTGATTCCTACCTACACTGATAGGGCGCCTTTTGGAGGTCGAATTCCTGGTCTGCTTCGCGATTAGGAGAAGGTGCTTCATGGCAAGGCCGGCCTCGCTCGCTTACTCACAGTGCAACGCGTATTTTTAATTATGTACAATTACCTGGACAGCAGATTGACTGCCAGAATAAAATATAGCCTTTCGATGTCGCACACGACCGTACCTGCGGACCAGCACGTGTCTCATTTGTTGCCTTCCGTTTCCCTGGCGCCTGACCCGCATGACCTCGTCTACTACTCGGCTCTTCCCCTTTTAATCCTACTGTCCGTGCTGCGTCCTGAGATTCGAACCCAAAGGGCAGAGATCCTGCAAGTGAATGGGACCAGGAGCACCTCCTTCCAAGTAGCGAAAAGGGCTGAGGCAATATTATCACGTGACCTAGAACCATTGCTACTACCCCCCTCCCCCACCCAACGTTGCGCGATCTGTTGATTCCGCTTGGGTTCACCGGCGGATGCAGAACGGGACAGGATCCTCCCTGGCCAGATGGCCGGATAGAGGAGGAAGCGGCGCGGCGGTGCCGCCCTGGCATTAGTGTTCTGAGTCCGTGCCGATTGAGACTTCTTAGCCGGAAATTCCTAGGTGCCTGCCCTCACTTTCTTCTATTTCACTTGATTTCTCTACCCAGGATGTCCCTACGTTTCACCCTGTTACGCTCGCTGGTCCGATCGCGGCCGGCCGCGGGCCTACCCATCCCGCGTGCGCTGTCCACCAGTGCCATCGTCCGGGAGGAAGAAGAAGGCCAGAAGAGTGCTGCCGGACGCCTCGGAATCGAACGTGAAGTGGCGGAATACAAGCAGCTGCACTGGGAGCGCACACAGCAGGCCGAGTCACTAGGCGAGCTCGGCAAACCGGACGAAATCATGACACGCCCAGGGTACATGCTCTACCTGAACGTGTTGGAAGTAGAAAAATACATTCATAAACTGGTGAACGAGGTGCCGAATATGGCGGACCTGCACAAACCGTTCAAGCTGCCCGTCGCGGGATGCGAGATTTACCGCCCGCGGCCACCGGGCGACGCGACTCTGCACCCTACACCAGTCCCCAAGTCCGTGAGCGCGACCAACCCGGTGCTCAAGTTTCGCAGCGCGCACTACGCCTTCGAGGAAAACCATAGCAATGCGCACAGCATCCGTCTCACGGTGGCCCTCGCCCAGCTGGGGCTGACCGCCGCCCAGCGCCACAAACTGAACCTGCTGGTCGGTGCCCGCGGGTACATGTTTGAGCGGGATGAAGTCGTGCTCACCTGTAAGGACTTTCCGACGCGCGCTGAGAACAAGGCCGAGCTGGTCCGTATTTTTAGCGAACTGCTCGCCGAGACCCGCAAGGCCGAGGACCAGTTCACAGATGTACCCGCGCCTGCCATCAGCCACCGCCGCCGCAAGCGTCACCTCATGCGTACCTTACGGTTCCCAAAGGAGTGGAACAGGCCGCAACCCAAGGCCGCCACTATGAAGGCGACCCCTTCCCCCATTAACCCTGCGCCCGCCGCCCCGTCTTCCGCATAGATGCCCTGTGTATTTTTGATAGAAAATTAGCTGGGTCGACAGTCTTACCTTGGTGAATATACTGAATAAACATGCCTTAACTCCCACACCTTGGTTGATCTGTGATGCTCATCTGCTGTGTTTATTACCAAGCTATATTGGTCTGCTTCTGGACAGGTGTACTAATGATCCGATCTGGTATGGTCGGGCTGTCGAATAACATATATCACGTGACGGAGTTCTGGCCGGACCCACCACCCGCCTAGCTTCCCCCCCCCCCGACCGAACTGATCAGGCAAAGGGCTTACTTGGCAACCTGGCATGTGGAATCCCCGAAATGTGGTAGACGTACTCCCTCATCGCCCCGCTGACCATCTCGATCACGCACTTCGTGCTTTCGTTTGCCACCCACTGATTCCCAATAGCCCTACCCACTCGCAGATCCTGCCGAATCGCCGGCCAGACACCAGTGCCAACTCAGCCCGCCATGAACTCCACCATGCTACGCTCGCTAGCCACCTCCTCGTTCCGGACCGTCGCTAAGCCAACAGGTAGGATGAGTGATCAACAGTCAGTTTCACAGCCGGCACCACTGTGCCGGCTTTGCTACTCGGCAGCCAACTGACTTCCGCCCGTCTGCCACGGTCTCTAACCTCTGAACCCATCTCCTACGCGACCTTGTCTCCCTCCCCCTCCCCACTAGCCTACCGGGCCCTACACACCTCCCCGGCCACGCTGGCCAAGCTCTCCCGCCGCAAGCTGGAGATTCGGGAGTCCGTCCAGAAAGCCCAAGAAGCTGCTCAGGCGGTGGTCGAGGAGCGGCGCCAGCGCATGAACACACCCTTCCTCAACTCCCTGGTCCAACCGCAAGAACTGTTCCAGTCGACACTAGACCCAGCCTCTACTCTCGATACCGCACCTGCGACCCTAACCGATACCGCCGAGCCCGTCCCCAAACTCATTCTTGGGCTGCAGGAGGATGACAAGAAATTTCTGCTGGAGACCATCCCTGAGGTTCAGCTTTCATTTAAGAAGGTGGGCAGCGAGGATGAGATCCCTAGCACCTTCTCGGCTGTAGAGAATATCCACAAGTCCCTATCCTTGTCTAATGCCGGGAGCCCGGATATCACTAAGTGGAACAAGCAGGTGGCCATCCGGACCTTCGGTCGCAAGGAAGGTGACTCTGGCAGCTCTGAGGTGCAAGGTAAGTTTACTACATATCTATATACATATATATAGATAGATTGCTGGCTGATGTACTGCACGTTACAAGCACTTCTGCGGACTACAATCGATCCACCACGCACACGCACACACACACACACACTCGCTCTCTCTGCTAACCGCCATCTCATCTTTTACAACGCCTTGTTGCTGTTAATGTCTTCTAGCCGCCATCTGGACTATTCGCATCAACAACCTTAAGCAACACCTCATCAAGAATCCCAAGGATCGCTACAACAACCGGCGCTACACGATGCTGCAGCACAAGCGGGCCAAGATCCTGCGCTACCTCAAGCGCTGCAGCCTGGAACGGTATGCCAAGTGCCTGAAACAGCTGGGCCTGCGGCCTGATATGGTGGAGAATCAGATCCTGCCGGTTTCGCGCGTCACGGAGGCAGACTAGACAGTCCTTTAAAAAGTTTGTATGGGGTTGACAATTTGAACTGCGTTGCCCATCCTTTTATAAGGTGTTTTAGAGAACCACGCGTGAGAAAAAAACTATAAACGAAGTATACATGCGGTTGAAATTTGATCATTGCTTTTGATGGTTAGTCAGGTCTGGGAGTATTAAGGACTTATTTTTACTAAGAGGGAATACGGTGGATAAACGCTTTAGCTGATGTCCTCTGCGGTTAACTAGTAAGAAACTCAATCTGTAGGAAGCGGGGGGCTGGCCAGCGGGTTGACCGCTGAACGTCACCACCATTGAAACCTTGGCCTTAAATAGGCCCTGGGAAGAAACCACTCTGCCTTCGCTCCCCCCCCCCATCTCCGCTTGGCCCAAGTGGCCAGTGGTTGTAGCTAGGCTCCTGCCCCACCCTATTCTACTCCGTCGCCATTGGCATCTGATGCGCAATACCTGATTCCGTATTTTCTCTTACTTACCTCGGCTACAGTTCACTACTCATACCTTGTGCCACCCGCGTTGCCCTCATTTGTACCGCTCGCCATGACCAACCAAGCCCTCCTTAGTAGCCACTGTCCTGAGCTCCGGCTCATTTCCCGCGGCAAGGTCCGGGATCTGTACGACATTTCGGAGGACTCGCTGCTGTTCGTGGCCACTGACCGTATCAGCGCCTTCGACGTTGTCATGAAGACTGTATGTCCCACCCGAGTAGAATGGAGAGCTGTTGTACCACACCATTCCAGGTTCCCGAAGCACTTAGCTGTTGAGAGCGAGAGACAAGAAGAGGGTGAAAGAAGACTGGTTGTGCGCACGGCATTGCATACGCTCCCGTATCGACTTAACCCGTTTACCCCACTAACCCATCCGCCAAACTTTAAACTTGTCCCTCCCCCCTTCCAACTTGTTCTCCGCTCGTAGGGCATCCCCGGTAAGGGCAAGATTTTGACCCAGCTCAGCGTCTTTTGGTTCAACCTGCTCCGGGATGTGCTGCCCAACCACCTGATAACGGCTGACATCGATGCCATGCCCGCGGAGGTCCAGCAGTACCGGGACCAGCTTGCGGGCCGGTCCCTTCTGGTAAAGAAGGTCAACATCTTCCCGGTGGAGGCCATCGTACGGGGCTATATTTCCGGATCGGGCTGGAAAGAGTACAAGGCGCACCAGACGGTGTGTGACATCCCGCTGCCGGCCAACCTGGTCGAGAGCCAGAAATTACCGGCGCCGCTCTTTACGCCCAGCACCAAGGCCGACCTGGGTGAACATGATATGAATATCCACCCCAGCAAAGTGGCCGAACTCATTGGCCAACCCCGCACCGAAGAGATGGAGAAGGCCGCCCTGGCCCTCTACAATCAAGCGCACCAGTACGCTGCCACCAAGGGTATCTTGATTGCCGACACCAAGTTTGAATTTGGTTGGGATCCTCGAACCGAGCGCATGGTACTAGCCGATGAAGTGCTGACCCCAGACTCGTCCAGATTCTGGGACGCCCAGACTTACCAAGCCGGGTCGACCCCGACCAGCTTCGATAAGCAATACCTCCGTGATTACCTCACTAGCGTCCAATTCGACGGCAAGACCAGCCTGGATCTCCCGGAGGAAATAACCCGGAACACGCTCCAGAAGTATATCGAGGCATTCCGCATCCTGACGGGCAAGGAGCCTGAGCTCTAGAAGAAATCGAGCGATAGGCGGGGGGGGGCTTTTAACACGAGAAGCTGAAAGCCGCCCTCCTCTCTCAGTCTGAGAGCTACTATAAAATGTGGAATAAGTAAAAAATATTTGCGGATATGTTGTGTGCAGGTACATCATTAATGGTTACACCGGGGACGCCACGCTACATACCTTGTTATATATATATATATATAAGTTTGATCGTTTGGTGATGAGTCTGTGTTCGGAGCCTACTACCAAACCCTCCCCAGCACGCACACGCCCCGGGGCAGGAGTCACCAAGCCCCCTTATATGATCTACACAAGGTACTGTGGATCTATTAACCCATTAAATTTCACTGTCAACAACTCGAAACTCCTCTGCAGCGGAGCAATAGTAGTGGACATACATATTATTTCTGCACTACTTTTCGATGATGTCGATTACCTACACTAAACGTTCATTGTCTACACGGACCTACCACCCTTTCCGACTTTGAGTACTGGATGGCATGGCAAAGGTCGCGCCTCTCTACATACATCAACACCGACCCTTCGCTACTTGCAATCGCCTGCATTAGTTCTCGCTTTCATTAGCACCCCGGAATCATACTAAAGTTGAGTACAGTACCTGACTTAACTTCGATGCGCTGTTGCTGACGGGATAGGAAGGTTATCGACAACGCACAGTTGAATATAACGGTCTCTCGGATTGTGTCTTCCAACAATTCGATACCTTACACTTCAACTTCCAATCTCCTTTTTTTTTTCTCTGCCTCTCTCCATGTTTGCCGTTTTCCACAATGGGCAGTCAACACCACGGTGGCGCCAGCGAAAGTTGCTCAATTAGAGAACAGAATTCGTTTGGTCTCCAACTGAATTAAACCTGAGGTACTCTACCACGGATACCATACGGCCCGCTATTCACACGTGAAGGCAACGATATACCTTGGCTGATCCATACATCGTTTATATGGCATATGCCCCTCAATCACAGCCAGCCTACTGCACAGCTTATAATCGACCATGGCCAAACTACCGCATAATACAAACACAACATTCAGCATTACGTAGTGAGACCTAACCGAGTCGAGCAGAGAGGCATATAATTATTATGATGAAACAGGAAAAAATTATATGAAAAAAGGATGAAACAGAAATCGAGTAAGCAGAGTAAGATCAGGCAGGAGCAGGCGTGGGTGGTACTAACAAACTAATAGCGTGAGGTCAAAAGACGTCCGTCGTTAACTAAAGAAAGGGGGGATACTGGGTGGGTGGGCGGAGGGAAGAAGCAGAAAGAAACGCCGACGAGACTGGTCAGTGGTCGTTGTCATAACGTTCTCAAAAACATAACTTAGATGGGGTAATCCGGGTGGTAGTCAAAAGGGTTTGAGAAAACAAAAACCAAAAATACAATGGTGATAAGTTATTAAAGAGGGTGGCGTGGGGAGGGGTGGGGGAGGGTCACACAATTCCCTTCAACACTATACAACTAACGTGTTTGTTGTCGGGGTGATTTCGGTTGTTTTTTTCTATATGTATATATATATATGTGTATATATATATATATATAAATATAAACTCA
>JANBPT010001141.1:0-13585 GCA_027575765.1 Tieghemiomyces parasiticus | reverse complement strand
CAGAATTTATGGTTCTGAAATAGTAGACTTGGACTTTACCCTGGGACAATCTAATGTGGTGGTTCCCAATCACCACAAAGGCACTCTCCCTAACCCCATATTCTTTGGGGCAGAGGGGCTTGGGAGGCTGCCCCCAGGATCACCCTCCCTGATACCACCCCCTGATCCTAACTACTGCACTCTACAGGTCACCAGGCCTACCAGGCTGATTGTTAAACACTTCCCCCCAGGAGGAGGACTAGAAGAAGGGTCAGGGACAATCCTATTCCACCTCTCTCCCTTCAGTATTCTCTCTCCTTCCATTATTGTTCTTTGTCTTCATGGAGCCCCATGCCCCATTCCACCTGTTTTCCTCTCATCTACTTTCTTTCTCCCATCTGGCCACATTGGCCCTCCTTTGTTGAGTATGCATCATCAAAGCTCACCACAACCCATCTTCCAGAAGGTACCCAAAAGGTTTGGAGAGCTGCTGAGGGCCATTACCTCACTACAGCTCCACGCACATGTTGTGCACCAGGCCTAATGCTGGGTGTCAAAGGTCTGGATGTAAGAACTAAGTAACACAGTAAAGTGTGTCTCCTGTGGTGCCTAACTGGTGGGGGTACCATTTCCCCCATGGGTCCCCACTTCTGAGTTGTTCCTATCAGATAAGGACTAATGGCAAAGCCTCCATCTTTAGGGATCTCCTAAGTAACCCTTACTTTATCTGGGGCCATAACCCAACATCTTTTAATATAGTCTATTCTGTTGCCAGAGGGACCTACAAGGTCCTAGTGGGGACAGGGACAGAGCACTTGACCTCCCCTTTCTTTGCAAGTACTAGTGAGTATATAAATGCTTGCCAATGTCTCTTTTTATTAAAAGGTAGCTTAATGTAAGCCTTGATCCTATTCCATTCAATTTGACCATTAGCTATATTGATTATCTGAGAATGTGTGCCCCAAATGCATTAGATCACAACACACAGATTTTGAAGAATAGATAATGCCAGGTTTAATAGGAAATAGGTACCCTGAGGCAGGGTAGGGATAACACTCCCCAAGCTCAGAGGTACTGGGGTGTGGGCCTTAAATACTAATACAGTGCCTTACAGGTGTTGTAACATTCCTAGTGACTTCCTGGTGATTGCTTTGCCCATTGGTTCTAACCAGATGAAACTAAATAAATCCAAACATTTTGTAGGACAATAGGCCCTTTGGGTTTTGGGCTAATGGCCCCTAAATTGGTGGGAAATCCTGCCTGTGGTGCAGTATCAAATGGTTGTCCTTCCCAGGGCTTCAGCCTTTTATCCTGGTCCTTGTGGTTGTCCCTGTAAGGATTGATTAGCCCTATCAGGTGCCTTGGGCAGCAAGAAATATTTGGAAGGTCAAATCTTTATCAATGTCTCCATATACAGTGAAATGTAGCTAGTTAAACCAGTTTTAGTAAAATATAATACCCCAAGGCAGGGTGGGTAAAAACTCTCCCCAAGCTCAGTTGTGCTGGAGCTTGGGCTATAAATACCAATTCCAAATCTCCAAGAGGTTGTGGCCCTGCTGGCTACTTGATAGTTTGCCGCTTCACCTATTGGCCCTCCAGGATATGAAACATAATAAATCAAAAAGTTGTAGAACAATAGGTTGCCTAGGTCATGGGACATTTAGACCATCAGCTGGTGGGAAATCTGCCGGAGGTGCATAATTGAAATGTTGCCATTCCCAAGGCCTCAGTCCTTTATCCTGGTCCATGTAGTCGACTCCATTTGGTATCATTGACCTTATGTAATAGAGTCGACCCTCAGGAATCTTCAGGAGCCCAAATAACTATCTGGGCTCCACACATGTGGTGCTCAGCCCTAGGCGGAGGTCTTTGGTTGAGCCATACGTGACAATAGTCTGGGCCCAATGGCAATTCGGGAAGAATCTGTCAACAGACAGGATTGTTTACGTGAGCATCAAAAGTAAATAGTATGGGATGGGTATGGTGTGGTTATTGATACAAAAAATAAAATAAAATAAAGTTTACCAGATGAAATCAAAAAATAGAAAAATAGCTGGCAAGCCCTTGCCTAACTGCGTGGGCTCGCTTTTATACTTGTGCGCGGGGAAGGATCTGCATCCCCCTGCATAAAGTGTGTAACCTTAAAACTTTGATCCTAGCTTTCACCCTAGAAGGGTTGGCTAGTGTTTACGTTTTCCCCGTGCTGACGTGCCCGTCAGATACCTTCAAGAGTCAAAGCGGGTGTCGGCACCACACACATGTTGTGCACCGGACCTAAACTCGCCTCTTTTTCCCAACCTCTGATTCATCTACTACAGTTATCAGGTTCGAATGCCCCTTTGATTTCGTTGCCTTCTGAATATGATCACGGCTACTACTTCATCAAAGGGACTGCACCTTTCGTTTCTCACTATCATCAAACTCTTGTATACTCATTCGTATCCTTTCACCATTGCCCACTCTCCTCACCGAGTATAAGTAGGACCAACATGCCCCCTCAATAAAACGACAGATTACAGCTTAACCTCTCTTTTATAATAATTTCTTTTCTTTATTATCGATTGCCAATGACCAACGACGTCATTACAAACCGACATTGAAACCAATCACAACACACATGTTGTGGATCGTCGTCCACAACTCAATCACCTCCGATACCTAAGATTAAGCCAGCCTTTATCACTACCTGATAAAGGCTGGAAGAGGCTTCGTCATCAACGATTAAGGCGTCATCGCTGATATTCCTTCCATATTTAATATCTTGTGTCTGCCCTGAATAAATAAACTTTAGACTCATTTCTGACCGTTTTCTTTAGCGCCGTCTGCGCTCGACTTACTCTGTATCTTTTGCGCCAACTGCGCTGTTCCCCCTGACTGACAGCAAGAGTTGGCCGACTGCCACTCTTCTGCCCTTGACTTTGGCCGCCTAACCGCCCAATGTCGCAACATGTGGTAGCAAAGCTACGTTTCTAGACAGACTGATTATTATTTTTATTTTTCTGAACCCTCCTTTTATTTTACAATGACTGAACCCGCATCAACTCCGGAGCTCATCCAGCTTCGTGAGGAACTCCACCGCCTCCAAGAACGCATGACCCAAACGGAGCAGGCTGCGGCAGCCACTCACCAGGCCGCCCCCGCAGTAGAATCAGCAGTGCAAGCCTCGCAGGCCGCTGCCACCGTTGCCGACGCCCTTGCCACGGTGCCAGCCCCTCCCCTCAACATGTTCCAGCGTCTAGCTAGCTCTGCCCTCAAAACTTATGGGGGTCGTCCCAAGGAAGATCTGGATACCTGGCTTGGGAGGGCCGACAACTTTGTCCGATACAGTGGGATGACCCCCCATGAAGGGGTTATCTTTGCAGGCATGTTCTTGGAGGGCCTTGCCCGCCACTGGTTCAATGATGTACCCCGCGACGATCTCACATATGAGTGGACCCGATTTGTCCAGGACCTTCGCCTACGTTTCCAACCCATGGATTGTGGGTTTGACGTCCGCCATAAGCTGGCCCAGCTTCGCTATACCAACCTGGGTGAGTATACTCAACGGGTGCTGCAGCTGGTGACTGGACAAGCCAGTCTGCATGAAGAAGAGCGAGTCTTCTGGTTTGTTCATCGCCTACCAGCCACTTTAGGTCCGCATGTCCGTGCACGTCAGCCAGCCACCCTCCAGACAGCCATTCGCAAAGCTGAGTTTCTGGAGCCGCTTTATCGGGCCCAGAATAATCGCCCCACAGCCCCCCGAGTTAACACCACGCCGGCTCCAGTCCCAATGGAGCTGGATGGTACCCAGCGTCTTACAGTGGACCAACGTCAGACCTACCTCCGAGAGGGTCGTTGTTTTGGATGTGGCCAGCCTGGTCATATCCGCCGCAATTGCCCGCAGCGTGGGTCCAAGGTCGCACTCCTGCAAGAGGATTCCCTGCACCCAGCGGGAAACGAAGACGCCTAGGTGGGGTTACCAGACCCACACTAGGCCCCTCTGCTTGTGATAAGATAGTGCCTCCACCTCCAGCATTACTTGTTCATAAAACTACCTTCTCTCTTGCGTCTTCTGGTGCCTCCACTCAATTTATTGATACGTCTAAACCGGTTACAACCCCCAAACCCATTGTTACTCAACCACTTCCCCTCATTAACGTCAACCCAACCAACCAGCCAATTACCAACCAACTCCCTCACTCCATTGACTTACTCTTCTTACCTTTTCAAACCGAAGTTGGACCCCAAGAGGCCCTGCTAGATAGCGGGGCAACAAGCTGTTTCATCCACCCCACCAGTGCGGCCACCTGGGGCCTGACATCGTACCCCGTCTCCCACCCTCGTCAAGTGCAAATTGCAGATGGCCGAATGGTTACGGTTGACCGTTTTGTTGCCTGCCAGGTTAACATTGGCAACCGGACCCTCACGGTATGGGCTTATCTTCTCCCCAGTCTTGCGTACCACATGGTTCTGGGCGTGCCGTGGTTCCGGAAATACAACCCTCAGATTGACTGGAACACCCGGCGGATACGGCTTGGTTCCCATTGGTACGCGTGTACCTCCGGGCTCATGGCGGGCCCCGGAATCCAGACCATGTGCTCCCTCATGACGGCCGATGAGGTTGCGCACCTGACACCCAATGACGATTTCGTGTTACTGTTTATCCGGGAACAAGCAATGGCAAGCATGACAGCCTCCGCCGTACCACTTGACGATGTCCTCAAGGACTTTAAAGCCAGTGTGTTTGGGGAGCTCCCAGCTGGGCTCCCGCCAATTCGCCGCGTTGAACACACCATAACCACAGGTGACGCAAATCCATGTTATCAACATCCCTATCAATTATCACCGCGAGACCTTGAGGAACTCCGGGTCCAGCTAGACGATTACCTGGCCCGGGGTTGGATCCAGCCCAGTGCCTCGCCTTGGGGGGCCCCTGTCATTTTCGTACCCAAGAAGAACGGGACTCATCGGTTATGTATCGATTATCGCGCCTTGAACCTACGGACGGTCAAGAACCGCTACCCCCTCCCACACATTGAGGAATCCTTTGCTCGGCTGAATGGAGCGGCGTTTTTTAGCAAGATCGATTTGCGGTCGGGTTATCATCAAGTTCGCGTAGCACCGGCGGACGTGCCCAAAACCGCGTTCAACACTCGGTACGGCCAATTTGAGTTTTTGGTGATGCCATTTGGGCTCACCAATGCACCCGCCACGTTTCAATCTCTCATGAATCAAGTATTACACCCCTACCTTGATCAGTTTGCCATGGTCTACCTTGACGATATCCTGATCTATAGTCAAACGGCCGCTGACCACCGCCAGCATGTACGGACGGTGCTCTCAACCCTGCAGGATCACCGCCTGGTGGCAAATCTGCCAAAGTGCGAGTTTGGCCTCACTCAACTCGAATATCTCGGCCATTTGATCTCTGCAGACGGCATTCGGGTGGACCCTCATAAGGTCCAGGCGATGAAGGACTTTCCAACGCCAACGACCATCAAGGGTCTCCAGTCTTTCCTTGGTGGTGCCAACTACTACCGTAAGTTTATGGAACACTACTCAGAAGTTGTGGCCCCTCTCACCCACGCCTTACGAGGTAAGACTAAAACCCTGCACTGGACCCCCGCCTGCCAAGTGGCTTTTGATCGTGTGAAGGAACTTTTGAGCACATCCCCAGTCTTGGTTTTCCCCAATTTCCGACTCCCCTTTGAGGTTTTCACCGATGCTAGTTTGGTCGCCATTGGGGCCGTTCTAATGCAAGATCATGGACAAGGCTTACAACCGGTTGCCTACAAATCACGAAAGCTCCAGGACGCCAAAACACGATACCCAGTTTTTGAGCTTGAGCTCTTAGCCATTGTCCACGCTCTCCAAACCTGGCGGCCCTATCTTCATCAACAAGACTTTGTAGTTCGAACGGACCATCGCGCACTGCAGTATCTCCAGACTACCCCTAAACTGAATCTCCGCCTCCAGCGGTGGTTAGAATTCTTGTTAGCCTTTGACCCCGATATTCGTTATCTCCCTGGCCAACAACAAGTCGTCGCCGATGCCATGTCCCGGGCCCAGCACAATCGTCTTGCCACCAGTCAGGTCCTGTTACCCATTGATAGTAATTGGCCCCATCTGGTGCCGCAGTTCCTTCAGCAAGGCGATTTTCCGGCCAATATTGACGAGTCTACCCGTAACTTGGTGGCCACTGAGGCCCATCATTTCCATTACGAGGCCGCCACCGATGAACTATTCCGCAATATTGATGGCGTCCATGTTCCGTATTTTCGCCCTCCCCAGCGCGCCGCCCAGTTCCGACACTGGCATGGCGAATTTGGACATGAAGGGGTTCAAAATACCCTTGAACAAATGAAACCCCGCGTATGGTGGCCAGGCTGGCGAGCCGAAATTCGACGATGGGTCCTAAGCTGTCCGGAATGCCAGACGAACCGCCGAGCCTACCCTCGACCCCCGGCGGAACCACAACCCTTGCCGGCCATCATGACGCCGTGGACACAATGGTCCATTGACTGCGTTGGGCCCTTAACTACTACCCAGCGTGGAAACCAGTACATGATCACGGCCCTTGACCATGCCACCGGATGGCTACTGGCCCGTGCCGTAACCAACACCACCACCAACGTAGTTATCCGGTTTTTCCAGGAAGAAATCAAAGCTCCTTTTGGTCTACCCCACGAGCTACTGTCCGATCGCGGCCCACAGTTTGTTGGCCACGAGTTTGAGCAGTTCCTAAGGGATTTAGGAGTTCGCCACCTTCGGACGTCGGCGTATCACCCTCAAACCAACGGCCGACTAGAACGATATCACGCGGAAATCAAAGGGATGCTACGACGACTACGCCCTTCGGTAAGACGCCATTGGGATGACCACCTATGGCGGGTCCTCCTAGCCCTACGTACTCAACGGTCGCGGGTCAGTGGTATCACGCCTTTCCAATTGGCCTATGGAATTCATGCACGATTACGAGGTGACCGGTTACCACCACTAATTGACCCAGATCTGCCCCTAGAGCGTCCGCCTATTGACCCAGATCGCGTCCAACATCTGCAGCAACTTCGGCGAAATGTGTTTGATCGTCGGCGGATCCGGAACCAGATTGTTCAAGCCAAGTATCGAGCCCTAGAACTAAAGGCACCCCAATACCAGCGACAGCAAGCCGTCCTCCTTCGCGATCCAACGGCACGAGGATTCCAGCCCCGGTGGTTCGGACCCCTCTATATCAAAGAAATTTTACCATTTTGTACCTATCGACTTCGTGATGCACAAGGCCGGGTAGTAGACGCGCCAGTGCATGTGTCTCGCCCCAAACCAGCCCGCCTATTACCAGGAGCTCGCCGCATATGGAACCTTCCGGCGAGGTATATCCGCGCCTTGGAGGAGGAGGATGTTGTGGATTGTCGTCCACAACTCAATCACCTCCGATACCTAAGATTAAGCCAGCCTTTATCACTACCTGATAAAGGCTGGAAGAGGCTTCGTCATCAACGATTAAGGCGTCATCGCCGATATTCCTTCCATATTTAATATCTTGTGTCTGCCCTGAATAAATAAACTTTAGACTCATTTCTGACCGTTTTCTTTAGCGCCGTCTGCGCTCGACTTACTCTGTATCTTTTGCGCCGACTGCGCTGTTCCCCCTGACTGACAGCAAGAGTTGGCCGACTGCCACTCTTCTGCCCTTGACTTTGGCCGCCTAACCGCCCAATGTCGCAACACACATCGAAGGGCGGATGGCCGAGCGGTCTAAGGCGTCACGTTAAGGCCGTGATCTCTCCGGAGGCGTGGGTTCGAATCCCACTCCGCTCATATTTTTATAATTTTTGCCTCTTTGAGTAATCTGCCGATCACTCTTTATTACCATTGGTGACAATAAGGGTTGTATGGATATTGTTACCAGTCAAGACGAAGAACCCCGCGCACCGTGATCGAGAGTATGTCCCCCTCTTTGAATAGAAGTTATTTAGCAGCATCAAGAATTAGTTTCCTACCACTCAGTTTAATACTTTTTTATAAGCATGATATTCCATTTGTTGCTGCCCCACTCAGTTGCAATATGGGTCAAATAAATTCTGCTCTGTTGAGTAGTAAAGAAGCTTGTGTGGATGATTGCACGGGTTAGTAGGTCAGCGTCTCCTACATATTGCCGGCTCATCTGCTGCACTCTGTTCTCCTGGTGTAGTTTGGAGCCCATCCATTGGAGCTGTTTGTGCAGTTGCCTCATGTGGGCGATTACTGAAATTGCAGTGTGGGGTATTCTTTACCCAATCCTGTGATACAATAAATTGCAAATTTTGTATAGATTTAAATGACGCCAGTAGTTACATCCGGTAGTGGTCTACTGCTCTTTTATCCAGCCCTGCCTGGAATGTGGCCTATCCATATTCCGCCTCCAGGCTAAGCTTGTCTGCCACTTAGAATCTACCCAAGTTAAGTTCCCCAAGGCTATTATGGGCCTCCCACTCCGCACCTTGACGGCCACAACCCTCCTGCTTGCCAACTTGGAGCCTATGACCTACCAGTGGCAAACGCTCACCTCCTAATATTTCTACTGGCGCAGGATGGATCCAGTGCCCCCCCCCTTCATTTGCCCACAGCATGCTCATCCCCAACCGATCACGCAAGGTGACTGCTCCGCAGGCCCAAGCCCTAGAGGTGCAGCTCCATCGCCCAACTAAGCTGGGTCTCCAAGCCACACTGCGGACTGCCCACAACACCGCCATGGCCTCCACACGCCTAGCTAACCCCATTGCTACCCACATAGGCCAATGGCCTCAGGGCCGTCCGGTTTGCCAGCTCACTATGGCTCCAGGCTGATTAGTTATGGCCTGGCTGGTTGGCACTATGTTTGGTCCCCACCTACCATGCACTCAGTGTGAGGTATGCCTGTCACCCGCCCATGTGATCCACTGCTGCCACCTAGGCTGCTTGCTCACCCCAGACGCCTCCGCCTCCCCCTCCCTGGGGGCTACCGCGCACCTAGCACCCCCACCTGACCCAGGCCACACCCCCTCCCGCCGTCATTGTGATATCTGAATAACGGCCCTCCACCATATTTCGACATACTGCCCAGACAGGCAGACCCTCTTTCACATCTAACCCACATCCTCCTAAACCCCAGGGCCCCCCTACCCCCAAAAGGCCAAATGGAACCACCTTTTCTCCGCCAGAGTTTCTTATCCCTTGAAATGGACGTACAATGGCCACCGCACAACACAATGAGAGTCGCAGCGTTTTACCTAACGGTAAATGAACATCCTCCTCCTCCTCTTCCGGTGGTTGCACTGTTACTTGTGGTTCCACCATGCCGGTTACAGTACATATATCTATTACTAGGAGCAAGCATCAAGAAGAAGGACTAGAACCCTGCCGAGCCTCCACCTCCGCTTGTGGGCGCCCCCCTATATTCCGGATTGGGGTTGGGTCGGCACACTCCCATTTGTTGTGGGAGTTACTTCCGTCACATCACAATGGCGTTACTTCTCATACAGGACATATATTTGCACTCAAAATTACAATACTATATTGTCTACCAGGAGTCCGAGGCTTTTCGGGGGCTAAAAGAGGATACAAGAATGGCATTTGCGGCAAGCTGCTGTAGTCACGTTCCTCTTCCCCACCGTTCTCCCATCGGAAAAAATATTGTGCCGACCTAACCAATGGGATGAATCTCCGCCACTGGATGCAAGGCCCGTATACATTATACGGTATCATGCCTCGGCCATCCTATCTTGATAGTTACTATTAAAATGATGCACTTAACATTTGGCGCATAGTAGACGTTCGCATTCCCCCATTCGATACCCTTGATCATTGGCACATCAAATTCGCAGGTATCTACCGTCTCTGTCGTTTAAGGCATAAACTAGATATTACGTAGATTCTAGATATAAGAACTAAATGTCGAGAGCTTAGCTTGGATGGCGGCATTATTCTGTGGTGGGAGGTCCAGCCCCCCCCCGGCTGAGTCACCCCTCCGCCAGCGCACTGTGGCGGTACAGTAGTACCGGAGCCGACGAGGACTCACCATGCGCAACGACCCGCTCACGGGATATCATTTCCTTTATATGGTCAGGACCGGTTAAGCAGCGGTACGACCAGTTGGTATAAGACAGAGAGCATCACACCTCCTTTTCCAACCAAGGGCTTTCCTTTCCAGATTTTCTACACGCACCTCGTTCCATTACCGTATCTCGCTGCCCTCACTTTTCGTGCCTTGTTCCTTTCCGCCACAGGCGGTCATTTATTAAAGCATAATTCACCACAATTCATTCTGCATATCGCTGCTTGGTATGAGCAATGCCTTTTTTTCTCCCAATAGACTCAGATCGATAATCAATATTCTGAAATCACCGGTGGGACAGTTATTATTAGGTATTGGTTTCTAAACAGCGAAGCTCGAGACCTAACGATTCCAGGTGCAAAGCTGGAATCAAGCCTCTAAGCGTGGCCATTCGTCGTCCACGCCAGTTGCTTGCCTCTCTTTCCTCTAAAAATCAATAATCCCCACTGACAATCATTTCAAGGCTCGGTCGTCATGATTTCGAACCGATTCCCCCCCGTCTGGAGAAGATTAGGCCTGCTGTATACTTTCGTCTCGGTCCAAAATGGTTGTCAACTGACAGCCGGTGGTTCGCGATCCATGTACGTGGGTCGGTGGCCCCAGGCCCATTGCGTCGCCGGATCCCCTGAACCCCTGCCATTAGGTCGGCGTGCCCTTGCCTTAAGTCGCACCCTACCACCGGCCCGCGTTACTCGGAATGCGAAAGCAACGGGGATCAGACCGTCCCGCACGCGCCGCTCTCCGATTGAGCGGGTCATGCTATTGAAAATGACCCATTTCCGTAAGGCCATGGCCACGGACCCCAACATTGATCACGTATGGTATCTCTACAAGCGCCTTCGGACGTCGCCACGGGCCCAGCGATACCTGACCCTCGACACTTACCGCACACTGCTCCTCCGGCTGTGGAATATGGCCGCCCGCCGCCAGTGGCGGTTCTCACCCGAGCTGGCCACCCTTCGCCATGCCGTACCCTTTCCGACCCCTATGCCGAAAATTCGCCTGGTAACTCGGCAAAGAATCCGCGACGTGGTTCTCGATATGATGCGACCGTCAGCTTCCATAATTAGCGCAAGGTCTGGTGGGATCAGTGAAGCACTGGCGAACCCAAGCAAACCGTCAACAGTCACTCGGCCAAGCACTATCGCTGCCACGGGGTTTCTAGAGCGCGACTGGCTCGTTGACCTGTTGATACACGTCGGATTTCCATCGGACGCACTCACCCTTGTACAGTGGCTAGCCGAGCATAATACCACACCACGCATCGACACTTTGATTCGTCTATTCCGCGCATTCCAACGCCACACGGATGGCCTGCAAATGGCTCGAACGCTCTGGTCTGGGCTGCCCAGCACGAGTGAACCAGCTCGGGACCCGCGGTTTCATCGCGCGTACATCGCCACCCTCATGCACGGTCAAGAATTGGCAGAGGCCTGGCAGCAGATCGAAGTGCTTCAGAGCCTGACCCAAAGCCCGGAGACACCGCTGGTGCAGCACTACCTCAAATACCAGGTCCGTCACGGTAACGCCGACGACGCCTCACTTGCGGTGCGGAACTATGCCGCAGGGCTTGTGGCTTCGCCAACTACCCAGTGGACGTCGACCCTTGCAGCCGATTTACTCAACCGGCTTCATTCGGTGCCGGGACGGCTTCCTCCTGCCATCGCCACGCAGAACCTTGCTACAGCTGAGGCAACCTACGCCGCTTACCGGACTCAGACCCAACTTCCGCACGCCAGCGTTTTGACGGCCTTGCTCCGTACCTACCTCCACCATGGCCACCCGACCAAGGCCACCGCCCTACACCCGCTTATCCAACGTACCCATCGGAAACCCACTCTCCACCTCGCTCTGGCTCTCATGGAGGCCTACGCAAGCTTATCGAACCACCAGGCGGTGTACGTTCTGTACCGGGACCTCCTGCGTGACCCGCATGTAGTTCTGACCCCATTCGTGACCGAGCGGTTGATCCGGTGCTTCCAGGCGTCAGGCAATGCCGATATGATTCTCCATCTGGTCCACCACCTGTCGAACCGCGAGCAACTCGTCGTGCAAACTGTGGACCAGGCTCTGCGGGCCAGTCTGGCCATGAACAACTCGCCATTGTTAATCTTGGTTCAGTGGCGCCTCGAGGTAGACTATCTTTCATGGACCGCTGAGACGTTTCGGTTGGTTC
This sequence comes from Tieghemiomyces parasiticus, assembly GCA_027575765.1. Lineage (NCBI taxonomy): Eukaryota > Fungi > Kickxellomycota > Dimargaritomycetes > Dimargaritales > Dimargaritaceae > Tieghemiomyces > Tieghemiomyces parasiticus. The sequence goes on along the minus strand of JANBPT010001141.1, from coordinate 1,379 downwards.
TGCTGCATTTTTTGGAGTCGGGTAACCGCCGGGCCGCGGACCGGATCTGGACGGAGTGGCGGACCGCCGTCGAAATTAAACCCGCCCCGCCCCCATTAGACACGCTGGTGGATCAATGTCAGATAGCCAGGGCAGCCCGTCACCCTCAGCGACAATACTTGTTCGCGTAGGCAAGAGAACTAGTGCTGGTAAACTGAAGCACCCCCAACAACTCCCTAACAAATCAATAAATACCTTCGCGCCTCGCAACCGGTGCGGTAATAGTTGGCTTTATTTAATCGGGAGGGAGGGTGTATAACCGATCTGAATACCGGGTCGAAATACAGAATCTGACAACATTGTAGTCCAGGCCTTTTAACTGCTGCCACTGGACGACTCCGAATCTACAAAGCTCTGCTTCGCAATGGTGGTAGTCGAGAGAGGCGTCCGGCGGGACACATAAGCCTTGAGCTCAAAACCGGTCATGTCGGGGACGTAGTAAGTGCGGACTTTGCCCCAATCGACGCTGTAGCCACCCTTGGTGGTATGTTTACCCATTGACCCCGTGCGCGTGCCCTTGTAGTAGTTATGGCCGCGCTTGCCGGTCATAGGGGCCCGGGAGGCACCCCGGAAGATACCGCGGATGTAACGGTACATGGTTGTTTTATAAAATGGACGAGGTGCGTGTCGAGGGTGCGATGGTGATCAGCGGCGGACAAAAAGGTTGGCGGGCGCGACAAGGTGCGATTCAAAGTGTGCCGGATCGGGGCTGGCAATTGGCGGATGGCTGGTGCAAGGGTAATCGGGGGTCGGCTGAAAAATCGATGGGGGTAAAAGGGGAATGGTTGCGAGTTGGTACTACTATCTAAGCAAAATCGAATGCGATCTGAATAGTGATCGGTCTGTCGGTGGCGTTAGGGCCTGAGCCAGGACAAAATTGTGAGGGCTAGCAACCATGTGCACAGCTCCGCAGCCCCAAAAAGCAGCGGCTTCGTTATGGTCTTCGCGCAACCCCTTAGCGTACTGTCTTAGGCTAAGACTATAGGGACCACTGGGTTACAGCCCGGCACCGGTTGGGACTGTTAGTAAGGCGCAATAGCTAGGCCATTCCCTGCTCTGCACCACCCCATTCCCCGTCACTTTCCTCTGCTTATCCCCCATTACCTCTACCCTACATCTCTCTTTCGTATATTTCCCTGATTGACCCCCCCTTACTTTACCGTACCCATCCCCTCCATACCACACAATGCTCCGTCGCTGCCTTACCACCCGCCTGACCGCCGGTACTTGTACACCAAGCCTGAAGCCTCTCGCACGCACGTTTCTGACTTCGGCTGCGACGTACAAAGGCCAGGTCATCGTGGCCAATGCGGCGTCGTTCGCCAGTCTCGTCGAGGAAA
>JANBPT010001140.1:0-13608 GCA_027575765.1 Tieghemiomyces parasiticus | reverse complement strand
TGCCTATCAGTGGAAGCCTGGTTCTTACGGGTTCTCCCACTACCACTCGCCCGTTGCAGTTCCCGGGACTATTTCATATTTCTTTATTTAATATATAATCAGCCACCCACGCTTCTCGACCACAACTCTAGCCGCACTTCTCTTACTCCCTCATTCCTCCTCCCAACACACGCCTTCCCATTACTCTGCTCACCACCAGGTATAGGCTCGACATTTCCCCCGTCCTCGCTAGGTATAACCCCCCTGGACCTATTTTCTTGTGACCGCCTTCCTGTCTTGCGGTCGTCGTGGCCTTCACCCCGTTTGTGTGTATCAAAGTCTGTCGTCGTTGCTTGCTCTGTTTTGGTTCGCCCCCCCTCCTTCACGCTATCTTAATACCTTCCCAGCCGCTTTCACCCGAAGGACCAGCCCCACACTGCTAGTCCGCTTTCACTGTAGCATAGCCTCGCACCCGCTTCTGAGCCGCCCCTCCCTAAACTCCCCTCGGCTCCCATTTAGACTCCATTATTCTCACGCCCCACAGCTCGTTGGAGTACCTCACCGCTCACACGTCGTCTGCCGTAGCCACCTCCACCACCGCGCCCCCTGCCCACCATGGTCGGCGGTTACTTTCCGACCGTTACGCACGCCCCGTGCATCAGCCACCTCAAGGTCGTTACCTATTGGAAGCGCCTGCCGAGCCAAGAGATCTGGTTCCGAGTCCAAGTCACCCCGCTGGCCTCCAACGAGACCGCCGCCCGGGGATCCCGTGTCTGGGTCGACCCCAAGAAGGATATGGTTGACCCAGCCACCGTGCATCTCGACACCGTCTACTATATCCAGCGCACCTTCACCCACTTTTTACATTTCTACCGCCAATTCGGCGAGGAGTTTGCCGACCGTCTCGACCTCCTTAAGAGCCTACCCCGCCTAGCCGATCGGCGCTCGATGCTGCATAGCAAGGACAGGGACGCTCAGCGCAAATCTGAGCTGCTCGACGATCTGTTTACTCGTCTGCTGCAGTGGCCCCAGCAGGTCAGCGAATCCCGCACCGTCGGCGAATTTTTCGGCGTATGGTACTGTGATGTCGACAGTCTCACCAACAACTCCCACATCCCTACCCCGGAGAAGGGCCCCAACTTTGCCATGGGCCCCATGCCTATGCCCTTCGTTATGCAGACCGATGGCCCACGTTCCTCGCTGAAAAGCATCCCGTACCTCCACCCAACCAAATCCCAGCCCATCATCCAGCACAGCGCCTCCCTCCGCCGCCCCGGGAGAAGCTCGCCCGACGCGGCCCTGGTTCCACAGGCCATGGTCTCCGTCCAGCCTGCTAGCCCGAGCCCGCGGCGCAGTCGTTCCCTGCCCCACCGGTCCGCGACTACTCGCCAGGTTAGAGCAAACTCCAACGAGTCCTCCACCGATGATGATGCTAACAACCACGAGACCGACGCCCGGCCCCCGGTGCCCGCGCCCAGTCGCACGCTCAAGGCTTCTAAATCGTTTCGCGGCCTGCGCCGTCTCGCCAGCACCACCCTGGCTCGCAAGTTCACCCAGACCTTCAATACTCCCCCGTCTGAACCGGAAGCACCCACCCCGCCGGCCCCGCTGCCAGCCGACCGATCAGTCCCGTTTGCGGACACTCCTGCACAGCCTATGGACCCCAATCTGGCCTCTGTTGTCTACCTGGACATCAAGCCCCTTCCCCGTCTACCCTCGATGCTGGTCACTCAGCACGTGAGCGATATGCAGGAACTCACCCAAGAACTCAACGAAATTCGGATGCCCTCCATGATCGTTGCTCCTGAGGAGCCACTGTCGCCTGTGGCCCGGGCTGTTTCTCCCCCGCCCGCCGAGGAGCCTATCATGCGCGGCCGTCTGGCCAATATGGTGCGCCGCTCGCATACCACCGGTAGCGTCACCCACGCCCCTGGCCGCTCACGCAAGCCGCTACGGGTCCTAACCCCTTCGCGTCCGCAATCCCCTGGGTCAGACGGTGGCAATCCGCCGACGCCGCCTCCACCGCTTAGCCTACTCCGTCGCACCAAGACCACCATCGGCCGACTGGTCAGCAGCCCCCCGCGGTCCCGGTCACCGCCCGTCGGGGCCGCGGCCACCACCTTCGACGGCCGTGTGCCGCTCAGTCGTTCGGTCTCGACGAGCGATCGGTCGAATAATACCATTCAGCTGAAGTTCTACCTCAATGGCACCATCCTAATGACCATACCGCTCCTGCGCGCCGAGCTGACCAAACCGGCCTCCCCGCGGGCCCGCCAAGCCGCCCGCTCCACTTCAATGGAGTTCAGCCGAATCTACACCTCGATCCTGCGCCACCTCCACGCCTTGGGAGGTGATCGTGCAGGTAAGGCCTCCCAGCTCATTCAGTCCTTCGTACTGGTCTACCGCACCCCGTCGGCCAGACGTTGCGTGGCCCGAACCGAAGAGGAAATTGTGCACGCCGTTCACAACGGCCCGCGTAACATTTCCTGCCACGTTGTCGAGGGCGACAACTTCCAACTCGAGTCGATCCTGGCTGAGGAAGCGGAACCCGCCCTGCCGACCGTCGTGTCGGAACCGATAACCGCTGCAACCGTCGAACCCCCACCGGAGCTCTGCCGCTCGAGTAGCGAGCCACGCGTTGTTCCCGCCCGCCCGCCCCGCCGGGACCTACAAATCCTGGCCCGTCGGGTCGCCAGTCAGCGTCAGGCCAAGCCGCACCCAATCATGTCGGTGACCCTGCGGTCGGCCCCGAATCCGAAGCACCTTGTGCGTCAGAGACAGGAGCAGCGGCGGGCCGAGGCCTCAGGTACGGATGTCGCGGCGCCGATCCCGGCTCCAGAAATTAAGGACCTTCTGAATGGCGCCCACCCTCTCTCCGCGCCCCGGTTCCCCTCCAGCACGGAGGTTACTACACCAACGTTTGGCGTGTCGACCGAGGTCACCACTTCTAGTCACGCCTCCCTCAGTTCCGAGAGTGACGCGGACCCCCTTTCCGATAGTGAAGCCCTGGCGCACCACAGTTTCGGCCGTATCTCCATGGTCCCGGGGATTGTACGTGGCAAGCGCCCGGCCACTTTAATCCGCTCAGCGTCGACTTCAACGCTCCGGTCCCAGCGCGATGCTGCGATGGCTATCCTGGACTCTCCAGCTGTACCGCAACCACCCCCGGCTACCTTTCACGTCAAGGCCCCCGCCGAATCGACCACCACCGCCCTGTCCCCCGTCTCACCGCCCACCCGAGTCTCCGAGACTGCATCCCTGCCTCCGCCACCCCCCTCTACCGCCGCGGCGGCGGCGACGCCGGGCCCACTGCGGCGTCACCCGACCCTTTCTAAATCCATGTTCATTATGCACCAGCGTCACCTCAACCGGATGCACCACAGCACCGACGCCCCGCAGGCAGATCACAACGTCAAGAACCGGCTCATCAACGCCAACACGTTGCACATCAAGGTGGTCCTCAACCACGAGACCAAGATCCTGCTCGCCGTTCCACGTACCGCCGTGTATTCGGTGCTGTGGGATAAGGTTGTGACCAAGTTTGCAAAGGCTCGCGCCCTCCCGCTGGCCAAGCTGAAGACCATGACCTTGACCTACGTTTGGGAGGACCGATTTGAGATTATCGACAGTAACGCCTCATGGCGCGAGGCCCTGCGCCTCGTCGACGAGTTTCAGTCGAAGACCCCGGGCCCCATCTCGCCGCCAACCCCGGCCATGGAACCCCAACCGCTTCAGCTGACCAGGCCCACTCCGGTCGTGACGAAGCGTGAGTCCCTAACCCGGTCGGCCTCGGCACTGTTCAGCCGGAGGCGCCGCGCGTCTATTGAGCAGTCCGTGACGCCAGTGGCGCGCCATGGTACCGTGAGCACTCGTCCCTCACTCTTGCCCAAGCCGCGTCTGGACATATCCCAGTTCCGTACCTTCATTGCCGCCGGCTGCCACCGCAACCCTTCGGCCGTGTCTCCGCTCAACCCTGCTGCCGCTGACCAGGGACTGCCCAACGCTGCCATCCTTTCACCCGACGGCAGCCCCGCCGGTTGTGAATCGGTAGGAAAATTGGTCCTCTACCTCGTCCCGACCGAAATGTTTGAACAGAACCGCCGCAACGCCATGCTGATGACCATCCCCACTCAGCTCGTCGACTCAGCCATCCAGTCGTCGTCCCTGGCCTCCACCCCCATGGAAAGACTGGCGTCCGATCCTTCGGCCCCCAGTTCTCTGGTGGCGAGCAACGCCGATGGTCCTCGGGCTATCGACCCTGCTGATGGTGCAGTGGCCGCCCCCGGGTCGTATTTCCCAGCGACGGTGCATCCGTCGCCGTCCATGACCGGTATCCCCACATTTTGAAATGAAGTGATGGTCCCAAGCCATTGAATAACGCTTTTTAATATGTTGCATAGGTTCACTGACCTTTTACTGTTCGTGTTGGTTTTGGCATCTTACCACCCCATATTCATCTACATTACCCTTATAACCAATGTTATAACCCCTTCATGTACTGTATTAAAACATTATCCATTTTATATGCCACGTTTTATGATGGAGCTGTCGGCCCTTATTATCTGGTGACGTGGGGCGGGTTGCATTCTACTGCCTCTAAAGGTGGCAATTAGAGGCGCCTGACCCACCGGGCGTGGCGCCGCTGGCTTCCAATTCGGGCCCTACACAGGTGAGCCTATCTGGCGTGTATGCGTCGCCAGCCACACTGTCAGCGGAAATTTGCCTTCTGATTTCGCAAGACGCGCAGCCGGTTCGACCGATCCCTTCCCTCTGAAGAGCTCATGTTGCCTCTCACTCGCCATACGGCTTACCCCGCATGAGGATAACACCCACCATTTGTCCGTTCCACACGGCCTCATTTCCCCCCACCCTCACGTAGTCTGCTTCTTTGTTAAAAGGCGAGTTTCCAACTCCTCCCCCCTCCAGCTCCGCATCCAAGCCATGGCCACGGTGCCCATTCCTACCACCCTCAAAGACCGCTACCATCGGCGTACTTTTATCTACCTCCACGATGCGCCGCCGGGGTCGATGCTGGAGCAAATCCGGTACTACCTGGGCGGAAGCATCGTGGCGGCACACCCAGCGGACGAGCGTGGCCAACTGGCGACGGCAGCCACGGCGGGGGCACGGCCCAACGACCCGACGAAACGACACCCGTTTTGGTTGGTGTGCCCGGACGACCGGATGGCCATGCAGCTCCTGGACCACGTCAATTTTACACCGTTCGCCGACCTGAACCTCGAAATTTGTCTGAGCTATCCGCTAGACCAGGTGGACGAGTACGGCCGGTTTACCCTGGGCACGTTTGACCGGGTGATGACCCCGGCCGTGCTTCACCGGGAACTTAAATCGTTCGGCCCCATTTACGAAATCAGTCGTCGGTCTATACCGTCCAAGGCTATGTACATTGCCCAGGTTTACGTGCGAAGCCCGTTGGTAGCCGGTGAGGCCGTGCGGTCCATCAATACCAATCATAGTATCGGTGGTAAACTCGCATTTGCCGTCCTGGGGAATATCCCCGATGATCGATTGGAACAGGAATTGCTCGCCCTCGTCAAGAAAATGACCAAGAAAAACAGCGTTAAGAACAAACGTGCTAACCGGGCATCGTTGCCGGGGGCGGCTCCTGCGGGCGGCTCACAGGTCCCGGATAGGTCTGCCCAGGCCCTACCGGCACAGCTACCCCTACCCTTATCGTCATTACCGTGGGGATCACAATTCGAGCACGGTTCCTCGCGGTTAGACCCACGGTCACTCGCCTCCCCCGCCAGTCATCCCTCCTCTTCGCGAGCTCAAGCCACGGTCACCAGTAGCTCCAGCCGACGCTCGCGACTTGATAATGGGGAGGGGTCCCGTAAGGTAGTCAGTGACCCACGGGGCCGTCCTTCGACTTCGGACCCGCGGTTAGCACGGGGGTCCCCGGAAGTGTCCACCACGTCCGGCAGCGGTCAAACCAGTAGTAATCGCACGTCTCGCGGCGGACGCGGTGACCGACAAAAATCCTCGTCTGACCGGCGTCGCATCGATTCCTACCGCCCTTCGGACCATTCTGATCGTTCTCGCTCCCGTGCCCCTCCGCCGCCGCCACCGCCGCCACCACCCCCACCGGCTTCGGGGAATCTGATCGCTGTGCCCACCAACGCCCGTATTGGCTGTGCCGACGTGGTCATGCATTCGTTGCCCGCCCAAGTGGTTTCGCCGACTCGGAAGTCGTCGGCCCGGTCGGCAACCCCCGTCGTCACTTCCCCATCCAGTGCCTCCAATCGTCAAGCGTCGACTTCGCGGTACTCGCCCGGCCCTGATAGGTCAGCCTCGCGAGCTTCACCGACACCTCAACCACTCGCACATTCATTTACCTCGCTCGTTGTCTCCCGCGACCCGCGGCTTCAACATCAGTCGGGGCGATCGCTCGCTTCGACCAACGCTCCAGTGGTGTCACCCAATTCGCCACCGACCCGGCCGCACCGTATGCCGAACCCGTTTAAGCCATTACCGTCAACCGCATCAGTTTCCAGCCTCACACTGCCCATTCTCGCTTCGCGGCCCCCGCAGCAGCATACGCCCGTCCTCATTGCCCCGCCTCCGCGCACCATACAGGCACCCGCACCACCGCCAGCCCAACCGGTGCGGCCTCCACATACACCGACCGACGGCCCAACCACTGCTGCCTTCGTTCCTAAGCTTCTTCAGGCGACGTCACGACTGCCACCTAAGGCTACGACTGTAACCACCCGACCTCCTTCGGAACAGTCGTTGGCTAGGCCATCGTCGCCTTCGGCTCGTCCGGCAATCCCAGCCCTTCTACGACCCTCGGCCAAGAAGGTGACAGGACGCCCCGCTACCTCTGCAGCCGATCCAGGCGCCTCCGTGGCCACCAACGGGACCGTCCTAGCCGCTGGTATCGTTACCCCGCCCCAGGCCATGAGCCTCGTCGACCAACTCGCGCGGTACCCAGCTGTCAACCGACTCCTGGGCCACGCCCAGGACCGACTCTTTGCTTCGTTCGCCTACCAAAAATTCCTGATAATCCCTGACGGGTCCCATCCAGTCACGGAGTACACAGGCTGTGTGGTGCGTCCGCCCGGCCGTTTCGAGTTCCCCATGGAAGACGCGTTGCCCGGCTGGGTGGTGTGTACCCTGGGTCGCTGCGGCCCTACCTCGAGTTCCAAATCATCCGTTCCATCTCTTCCGATACTGGAAAGAGTGCCCTTGTATCCTCCGGCCCGAAGCACCACATCGGCCGCTAAGGACGTGTACCTACCTGCGGGTTCCGGCGCCGCCCTGTGCCGCGGCGAATCCCCACTTGCACGCGTTCCCTATCGCACGGGCCATGCGCTGGATGTGCCCAACAGCGGTCGGCTACGAGTGGGTGGTCCAATCGGCGAAATAGTTTACGCGTCAGGCCACGCACGGTACTTGTGCGGATTTTCTACAGGTATGGGGCCCGAGTCTTATATCACACCTCAGGACGAGTCCTTTCCGGCCCCGCTGATCCTGCACCTCCCTGACGACGGTTGCGGTACCCTCACGCGAGAATTTGACGTTCACGAAAATACCGTGCTGGGTGTCGACAATTCCTCAAGCACCGTCATCCGCTGGGAGGTCCCTTATCGGCCGTCCATCGCGGCAGGGTCTGCCCTCATCATTCGCGACTGTCTTCGCTCGCCCTCGTCGATTGACCCGATCAGTAGTGTGGCCATCAGCCCACTGAATCGCAACGTCATGTTGACGGCCAAAGATGGGATCTTTCTTTGGGATGCTCGACTTCGGGACCTGACCACGGTAAATATGATGATGATTTGGATAATCCTAGGGCATTGGTGTACGCTCAAAGGCGCCAACGCTGGAAGCCGACGCGTCGTTCCACGGCGACATGGCCCGTGAACTAACCGTAGATTATGATCTACCTTTCCGATTCCGTTTCCATTTCCCAACCGGCGCTATACATGGCCCCTTATCGTTCCGCCAGATGGATCTCTTTGCCCACTCGGCCCCAACCACCGCCAGCGCGTGGAATCCCTTCCGTGAGCACCTCATTGCCACCGGGGACATGGACGGGACCTGCCGCGTGTGGGATATCCGGGCCATGCGACGGAATTTCGACGAGCAGTTGGTAAGTGACAATGTCTACCGACATCCTGGTACCGGGTTGTACAATAGAGAGAAGCTTTTGCAGTCCGTCATGGGAGACGGGATGACAGGCCGAGAGTTGGCGGGTGTGGTATGCCTTCTATTCCTTATTTTTACAAAGTGCTGTTTGGTTGTCGTTTCTTGCCAGTAATCAAACCCGAACTCCATCTAACAACTCATCCTGTCGGCCACATTGGGGGGGGGTTTCTGTCACTTTTCCTTTTTCGTAGGCCCGATCCTTGTTCGTGAGCACGCCGTCCGGTGAGCCAGTGACCCGCATCCAGTGGTCGCGACGCTTCCGTAACGTGTTCGGATCCTCCAGTCGCAACGGTACCGTGGGGCTTTGGAATATGGTAAGCCATCGAGCTGCTGAACCTGCCTAGTTGGCGGATAACCACTGTCGGTCCACTCATAGACCTCTGCGAAAATGGTATACTTTACGTTCTAGATCGCTAACGGTCACACCCATATCCCTCCTCCGCACCTATTTTAACTACCAGTATCACCGCCGCAACCGAGGTCTCCTGCTGATGCACTCCTTACACAGGTAAGTGGCTGGCCAAGATTCGACCAAAAAGGCCGGTAATGGGTTGATTACTCGATACTTTACGGGCGACACGCAATTCTGACGTTTGCTATATACATGCCCTGCGACTGCGACCTGACCCCAAAATTTTTCTTTACCCAGCGGCCCAGTCAACGATTTTTGCTTTACCGGCCCGGACGACGCCATCGTCTCGGTCGGCACAGCCTTCAACGCTGAGCGCGAACCGACTCATGGCGAAATGCATTGTAAGTGGCCAAACACTTGTGTTACCGGGCGACTTGTCCTGCGCTTGAAATTAGCGCTTCCCTCCACACTTAGGGGCGGTAGCGTGATAACTAACGTCACGTCTGACCCTACAATTGTTATTTCCATCGCGCTAACCATGCCCCAGACTGGCTGCCAGATTTAGACGCGCTCGGTGGCAACAGCGGGGCCGTGTAACTCTGTCGTTATAGAGGGGACGGCCAGATTTTCTCGCCTTCCTTTTGCAGATAGTCACGTGTACAAGGGCCTTCACCATGGTGTCATTAGTACTAGCGATGTCGTTGCAAAAGGAAATGTATTTACATAGTATTATAATAGCCACTAATAGACGCACAAAGGAAAAACAGAGCTGAGGAATAAAAAGAAATATAAATATATAACCGGTCTTTTTTAGACACATGAGCCGCAACGAATGAAAAGGTTAACTAAGTATAGGAATGAGCCTCACAGGCGATGGCCTGTATAACACAGCCCATTGAACCCGCACGATAGCCCCGGTGGCTATGTACTAGACATGGCGAATGTAGGCCCGATTAGCTAGCAACGCCGGGCGATTATGTCTAAATAGCCGCTCGAAATAAGGTCTTGGTGCGGCCTGGACTGCCAAACACAGTGAGGCGGCGAGTACAACGACCAGAAATATCTTATGTAGATGAGGAGACATGGTAGAAATTACCAGGAAAGAGAAGGTGGGAAACAGTGCGTGCGTGCTTGAGGTTACCGTATTACAGCAGTCGGTAGAGCGGCGCGGCTGGTTGTAGTAAAGGTAGGAAAGCGAAGTGACAGTCTTCACAGGGCTGGAAGATAGTGTAAACGAGCAATAGAGTGCGGAATCAAGTTGACGAGTAGAGGGGGGGATGAGAACAACGCTACAGGAGACGGTCGTTTGGGTTCCTTTCTCTTTATTATATAGAATGGCTGTCTACGGAAAGAACAGAACGTCTCGGGCTCTATCGGAGGAAGGTCAGACAACGTGACGACTCTCCCTTTCTTGTTGGTCAGGCTGTGCGAATGACGAATCAATTTAACCGGGCGTCTCGTAGCTAAGAAAGGAAAATATATATACATATCCAACGCAAGGCACAGTGGACGGCCAATAGAGTCAGGGTGAGAAGCTAAGGGCTTAAGGCAGGGTGGTTGCGCGCCCGAAGCTCGGCTGCACTGGCGCGGTCCCGCGCATAACCCGGTATCTGAGAATGGTCTGGCCTGGCCAATGCGGGCCAAAGCGCACGCTGGCCCGTACCCTTTCGCCTCTCCCTACTTCTCCTTCCCTTCCCTTCGGTAGACCCGTTTCCCTTCCGCGACGCTATCGGATACATACGCGTGAATGAAGGGTATAAAGTCATGTGGCGTATCAACGGGAACCACGAGCGAATTCCCCCTACTGCCCTTGTTTCTCTCCATAGGGGTTTAGACTGAGTTTAAGTTTTGCATGTATAGGGAGGTGAGCTTTGAATATCAAATTATAATCCTTGGGCGAGACGCCGCTTGCTACTTAGCATCGACAACAGCGAGTGACAGTCCAGACTGCGTTGATAATTTCGCCGTCTCTGTGATGACAACGCTATTATGACTTCGCTAAAAAGATGATGGATGCAAAAATACTGTGTTTAAATTACTATTTCCTTTAAGAACACCTTAGGAAGTTATCAGTCAAACTAATAGACTATAAATTCGAGGTTGGGTATGACAAAGGTATATTTATATAGGCACAGGTAAAAGAGGAGTGCAATACTTTTTACGTGAATAAGCGTCATGAGAAGTTGCGAAGAAATGTGTACAGCGTTCGCAAAGGCACGTCAGATCAACGGCCGTCTTACGGATAGGGGAAAGGTGGAAAGTCCAGTACAATGACCTTAGAGCTGGCGGTGACTCGCACCCATATCCATACCCCTCGGCTAGTAGCCGTAATTCTCAGGATCGAAGACACGGCCGCGCCCCTTGTGATTATGTTGCGGTCGGTTGAAATCCCTTGTACTCTGTGACACGTAACCATAATTCTCAGGTTCGAAGACACGGCCGCGTCCGTTGAAGTTTCGTCCACGACGTTGGAGGCGAGCCTCAGCAGTGTCACTTGTTCGTGTAGCAGCACTGGCACTTAGAAATAGCCAGGCACTGACGATCAGGGCCATCGTAGAACGAACTCGCACGTACATGGCGGACTGAAGTTTCTAGGGCGACTGTTGGATTTGGCAATGGTGATAGAGAAAAATGAAGGCCAGGCTACGTGTCTAGCGTTTAGTTGTTGAGCAAGGTGAACAGCAGGGACGATAATATCTGACTAGTTGTGCGTAATAAGGCGGATGGTAAGGGCGGTACTTGTCGCCCTTTTTAAGTTCGGCATAACAATAGCAAGTCATGACTGAGGTCCTTGCGTCGCCTGCATTTTGATAGCCCAGGGCCACCAATTCACGGGGTCGATGATGACCTGCAGTAGCGGTTTGGCTGGACAGGCCGCGTAGCCCCCCACCTCCCTGTGAGCTCCGGACCGGGTCGGAGGGTTGAAACGCTGTATAAGGCATTCGTGAGACTGGTCCCCAGACCAGATCTGGCCGGACTAGTAGTGGCGCTCCATCCTTCTCCTTCCTTATACCTCGATAGAAGAAGAAGACCTGGTCTCTGTGGCGCGGGTAAATTATCGAACACTTTCCCCCAAACCAGTATCTACCGGCGCCCAGCCCTACCTGGCAGCCTCCAACATCGGGTGAGGTGACCGGGGAGCCATAAGGATAGAGGTGGGTGTCGGAACGGAGACGAAAAAGGGGGCAGGGGGAGCCGATCGGAAACGGGCAGCGCGAGGGCTATGTGAGAATTATTCACCGGTGCCCAGCTCTCCCTGCCACTCCCGATGACCCGCTGGATAAAGGCAATAGAAAGGGGAAGAGGAGTTATAAAGAGGGGGGATGGGCGGAGGAACGTGACCTGGGATCTTACCTAATATGGCAATGATGGATAGAGAGAGAGGGAGAGGGAGAGGTAATAGATTACGTACCCCGCTCGGGTCCTACCGCTATCGGGTAGCTCTGGAAGAGGTGCGAACAGGCACTTCGGTCCTTCATGGACCGCCCTTTACTCCTGAACCATGCCCTAAACTGCAGGTACTTTCCCCCCTTCGGCCATCTACTTTACAGGTGAGCTTATGTGGTGTGAAATGAGACGCCAAAAGTCCTGCCTATTTATTATTATATTCCTTCTATTATTTCGCCTCATTATTTTCGCTCTATTAACCTCATACCCTCTAATGCAAGGATGCGCTGGGCATGCACGCCAAGCAGGAACCTTCCGGACTCCGGAGACGTCCCTGTGACCTAGAGGATTGCACAAAATGTTAGCGTCAGACAAAATTTTACCTACCAAGAGCCGAGCATGTCTTTGGGTATCATTCTCCTATAACAGGCAAGGTTGTTAAGCACAACGAATAAAACAAGTCTCAATTTTTACATGTCCGCCTGAATACATTCTAAAGTTAGTTCTTCATCGTTATCATCATTATATCGAAGCGTTGCCCGTGTGCACCTCCGATCTCGTTAACATCCTCTCCCTGTGAAGCATTGCCCGTGTGCACCCTTTGAAACCGATTACCTTTTTACACTCCCATTGTGCCCGTGTGCGTTTATTCACTACCATTACTCGCTATTTTAAACTCTCTCAGAAAAACCCCAGAAATTCCCGAAAAACAGTATAGGTCAATTCCTCCCCACTCCCCCCTTTCTTCCGTTTGACTCTGTCATCGTTCTTTTCCGTACTCTAAAAACCTACTATGCCTTACTCGCCCGAGAACACGCTCGCCCGTCGTGTGGACACCGACCCCCCCATTACCCCGAACACCACACATGTGTGGTGAAAAGATGGAGGTGGAAATTCCCGCCACTTGGTTCGAATTGTCCCTTACCATTTTATTTAATGCTGCCTTATCCTTCACTATGCTTTGATGCCACTATCAACTGTTACACCTTTACAAAACATACATCAATGATGAAAGGCTCTTATTATCCCTACATCCTCCTAAAAAATTTTATGCCTTTACTAACTAACCTTGCTACCCAGGAACGTGCTCTCTTACTGGGTATCATTCCCAATATATAAGCGTATACACCAAACTGCTCAATAAAAAGACCAAGTACCAATCAAAACAGTTTTAACAACGCAGCAAATCTATTCTTTCGATGCCGGCGACTGCACTTGCATTGGAGCGCTGCCCATGAGCACCTCGATTTCCTTGTCAACTGAGACTCGTGGAGAGATTTTTACATGACCCCATTGCCAGATCTATTTGTTATTCGCCTTTTATCATAATATCCGAAGTTTTGCCCATGTGCACCTCCGATATAGTTACCTTTCCTCCCCGAGAAGTCTTGCCCGTGAGCATCATTGGCCTATATTCCTTCCCTCCTGCTAAGGGTCAGCCGTGTCCACGTTTAAAGTCATCAGCCGCCCTTTATTATCTACAAAAATCGGGAAAACCCTATAAGCAAAAACCCCTGCTTATTTTCGCTACCTCCCTCTTTTTTTTGGTTTCCTTACCGCCCGCCTCACCATCCTATCAATGTCTCACAACCACCATTTTTCCTCTTCCCACAAAGTGGATTACGACCCCCTACACAAACCGAACACCACATATTCAGGAGTGCCTGTTTTCAGTGAATTCGGTACTGCTGTGGGAAATCACTTAGTTATTTAATAATAGA
>JANBPT010000114.1:50367-71454 GCA_027575765.1 Tieghemiomyces parasiticus | reverse complement strand
GCCAAATGTGTGCCTCCGACGGTTGTATGGAAGGTTCACCAACCGCTGGCTGACGGTAACTTGAACGGGCTGCATACCAGCGCACTCTTCATGCGGACTTGTTTATGTTCGTCATTAAAGCTACCTTGAAACGGTTACATGGTACTCTGAAAACTCTATAGTGAGGAAAGTAGAGATCTATTCCACTTTCAAAATGTGAAAGTATCTAGGCTCTTTCCATGCCGTTTTCAGCACCCTTGCACTAATGGGGAACATTCACTATTTTTTTTTAGCAAATTTAGACGGGGCGAGGTCTAAGCTATCGTGGGATAGTGTATTGTTAATATTGGCTGCTAATGATAGTTGTGTATTGTATTTAGTTGGATAATACGTCCCGCCGAGTTTTATGTTTCTATAATTATTATATTGAGTCAAAGCTCCTACCGCTAGCTTTAGTAGGTATAAAGGTGAGGGTAAGCCTACCAATACCGGAAAGTGGGCTGAATGTTGTAAAGTTGTCACTATTAACGGAGACTGCTACGACAGGTGTAATGTGGAGAGGAGAGTTTATTGAGATAGAATAGAGAGCAAAACGAGTGTAATGAGGCGACCGTCCTTTAAGGTGGTGGTTGGTTTGGCTTGTAAGACTTTTGACCTACTAGGTGTGTGCTAATGTCAGCTGTCAAAGGTCTAGAAGGGTGTCGTGAATCACTACCGGAGGTTTTGAGTCATCAGGACGAGTCGTTGTTGGATGCAATGATGATAAGGGCTAAGATGCGCTATAGGAAGGAGGCGAATGCTGCAAGGCACGTAGGTAGAATGTGGCTTGTGAGGGACCTGGTATATTTCGGTCAGACAAGTTGGCAGTAAAGTTACTTCGGGTATGACAATTGCAAAATGCCTTTGCATAGGCCCCAACCCAGGATTCCTTCAGGGTCGGCTGACGTAGCAACTGTGTTCAGCCCAATGATACCGGGCTAATGACTCTTGTATATGCTCCCAGGCGACCAGAGTCACATGGTAGTACCGGCTATATGACACCAGGAGCCGACCCCATTAATGCGACTAGCACTAGCTTGAATTTTTCTAAACGGTAAGTTTGGGCCACCTGTAGAGAGGGGTTCGCAGATGGTTGTACTGGCAAGAATTGGGCCAATTCAGGTATATCGGCAAAAGTTGCATAGAATAATCATATGAAAAGCAGTTAATAAGGCTTCTCAGCTACCTTAGCTGCGTCTAGGTAGAAAGTTGGCCTTCATCAGCCTCCTCTTGGGCTATTAAGGCGTCAGAACGAATGAAAGGGAAAAATTCCGTAACGTCGCCGAACACCAACTGAATACTTACCCCTATGAAACCCACTGGTAGCGAGAACTACATGTGATCGTACATGAGCCATGCCAGATCATCGTCACTATCGATAAAGAGAGGGAGGTCGTTTAAAAACTGGGTACCAGTCACAAATCGCCCACTGCAGTGCGCCACGTAATCCCGGAGGGCAGGAGTACGGGCCGACCAACCCATGTACTTTACCGTGGCCATCATTCTGCAAGCATCAGCTTCTTCAAGGAAGGATTGATACCACTGAATGATTTCCACCACATCATCCTCGCGACGATAATGATCCGCCATTACCGGTAGCACCGTCCACCGAAAGTTTTGGTAACCATTAGCGTCTTTCATATCCAAAAGGCCACGGGCATGCAGAAACCGTTTAAGAGGGGCCAGCTTACGCATTACCGTGAGACCCACCGCCACCGACATGTCCAGGGTGCCAGTGAGTTCTGATAAGAGCTTAGTGCGGGTAGGTTCGAGTTGTCCGACGAAGGGGCGATTTCGGGTCGCCGTGTACAGGTCAATTACATCGGGTACGATGGCGGCTTGATCTGGGGAGGTCAAATGAAGTTGGCCTCGGTGGGATTGCTGGCGCTGTTGCATTGTCACTCGGAGGTTATTGACCAATGCATTCAAATCGCCAATGGTGTTAGTGAACTGCACATGGTTGGGTGCAAACTCACGGGTGTCACTGAGTAGAAGGGCAGTCCCGTACCGGCCCATGGGACTAGCAAACGATCGACACCACTCCACGAGCACATCGACGTGCCCCGCGACCAAAGCTCGGGCGATGTGGAGGCTCTGGCCTTCAGGATCTGGGCCGCAGCCCAGATTTCGCAGCTTTATGACCCTGGCGCCTCGGTTGATACGCTCGAGTTCGGGTTGGAAGGCGCGGAAGGCCTTCGGGAGGAACGCAGCGAGTATCCTCCGAGTAACAGGCTGTGCATGTTCTCTCAGTCCCGGTATCTCCAATGGAGTATCGGGTTGGAGTGGTTGGCTAGGGGCCACAGTGTCCTTGACGGTGATCGGGTACGGTTGGTAAGTCACCAGTCGACCGTGTTCGGTGTATACCTTACCCAGAGGCGTGATACTGAATTGACGACACCTTTGGATCAGAATCCGGAGGTAGTAGAACGTCCTAACAAACGGCACAAATATCGGGCCCAGTTCATGTTGATATTGGACGGTAAGTTCTGTCAGGTCAGCGTCCGAAATAGGCGCAGGAAGATACTTCCGAGCCAGGTATCGCCGCAGCCGGCGTCTACGGCGCTCTACCTGGACTGCCCGATCGTGCTTTGCTTTACGTCCCGCCACAACCTCAAATTGCTGCTCGGCAACTGCGCGCTGAATCCAGGCCCGCTCGTTCATCCTTTCGAGGGCCTGTCGTATCTGCTCTGTGACCGTCGGGTCCGTACTGGCTAGTGATACACTGCCAGTTGCGTCGCCAGCGCTGTTGATGGTAGGCCGGTTGCGTTCCTCGTCACGCTGGAGTCCGCCCTCGGCCGCCTCAATTTCGATGTCTGATTCGTCCTCGATCGTAGCCTGGGTCTGAATTGGTTCACCGAGGCGAGATTCTTCGTTTCGGTGGCGCTGGTACCAAGACTGGTCATGAAACTTTAGAGTATTGGCGAATCGGTCGAGGTCCTGGTTAACGTGGGTGTCAGGGGAAGGCGTTGAAGAGTTAAATTAAGAAGTTTGGCTGCATAAGGCTGGACCACTAGCGATCTGATTAGCTACTCGTACAGAGCGGCTCTTATTGTAATGCGGGCGTTCCCTACTACTCTTAATTGAAGAAATCAAGAGTAAGGTACCTGGATTATTACCGCGATCGCTCACCTTATTTAATTTTCCCAAGGGAATTAGGCACTCTATCTGAGCCCGCTGCGCCCCAAACGCGGCGGAGTATTTGCCCTGCGCCCACAAGGGAAGATGACTGGCCACTAGTGCATGAATTTCGCCTGGGAAGGTGCTCGTCTTAGCATTTTGTGAACTAGCCTGGACCGCTCGGAACAGCAGAAGAAGGGATGAGATGAAAAAATTGACTAATTTCATGATTAAGACCGTGTGTTTGTTGAGAAGGGGAAGGAGAACATTGCATTGAATAAATTCAGTAGAAACGAGCACAAGTGGTTTAGAGTCTACGGGCTGGGAATGTCCTCTATATAAGTAGGAGCATCATTAGGATGAAGCCAGTCCCATTATAACGAAAGTAGATAGCGGGAAAACAAGGAGAGTCAGGCGATTGCTTAACCGAAGCAAATAGTTGGCGTGATTGACCATTCACGGAGTCTTCAAGTGAAAACGCTTATTATCCGTAACCTGAACTCCAGCCAAGTTGTGGTGGAAGTAAAGCGCCCTGGTATTTGGAAGTCGTTAGTATCCGCTGCCCAAGCGTGTTATTAAGAATGAGTGCCGCGCGAGACTGGATATGGACTCCGCTATGATCAATCGGAGGCATGTCGACGCTGTGGACGGGTGTACGGTAAGCCGGCCTGTAGTTACACCCGGCCGACAACAGGCGGCCGCGACCCGCCCGCCCTCCATCATCCATTTTCCGCACCTTTAAATTCCTCTTTCCAAGGCCTTGTTTACCAACGTATTACGCTTTTAGTTTGGGATCAGCAGACGCCAGCAATTCCCTCTCTACCGACTCCTTCGCCCGACCAGTATTTAGGATTCTTAATCAGGTAAATGGATGGAGGACGACACTTTCCACCCGATCCTTCCTCTTCCTCTCCCTAACGCTCAATTGGCTCGCCGAGTCGTACGGCCCGCCACCCTCTTTTAGCAAGCCGTGTGTGACGGGGTGATCAACTCGACCGACGTACTTTTCTGCAGGGTATCACCTTACACCAGCACCTATCCGCGATTCTTTAGCGTATATCGCCCCCATTCTCTTTCCAATATATCAAACACGGCTTTGTCTCCCCCCCCCTTCCCTCCTCTCTCGTAGTTTTCGCTTCCCATTATGGGTCCTCCTAACCGTGCTACTAATAGTCAGAGCCGTTGTTGGGAGTGATACCGTACGCCCCGTAGTCGATTAGCGCCACTCATCTGACCTTCAGAAACGTCGACTCCACCGCTTACTGCGACCAAGACTGAAAGACTAACAGCTGACCCCCATGATTTTCTTACACCGGACTGTCAACCGGTCCATTGAAGAGCTCCAATAGCAAGCCATGAAGCAGGTTGGATTCCTAGGTGACCTGGGGACCGTCTAGTCGTATTTATACCGTCTCCATCCGCGTCCCTCGCCATCCGAATTATACCGTATCCGAACAATGGTACTTCCGGTTCCACTCTTCGGTGGCATGGTATACTTATGCTTTCGCCGCTCGCTTATTATCCGTCTCTCAGCTCTCGTGTTCTCTTCTATTGCATGCATAACTGGGCTCTAGTCCTCCGCTCTCCTCCACGCCTTGATTTTCAAGATGAAAAGCAGTGTACTTTGCCTTGGCGCGTCGCAGGTACTCTTGCTACCTTGCATCGTCCGTGGCAGCGCAAGTCTCGAGGCGACTGGTGGTAGGCTGCCCGACCCACCCAATACGTCCCATCCGTGGTCCACCGGGGCCGAATCGACTAGCAGAGCCATCTTTGTCCCAGAAGACAGGGTCCCGCTGGACCAGAGCAATGAAGACGAATTACTAGCCCCTGGTACCACAGAGGTTGACCATGGTTTATCGACCCCCCGCGCCACACCTTCAAACTACCTCCGAAAAGCCCATGTGAACAATCTGCGATATCGGGTAAGTACTAAGGTGGCCGACCTTCTGAAATTCATCCGCTTCCTATCGAGCAATGTTCAGCCCTTATTGCTGACACAAGGGGGCAGCGTTTTACAATGATTATCAATTGGGGCTACTATGCCGCCCGAGTTCCGTTTATCGATGCCAACCCTTGCCCGCATTATCTTAATAATCTACCCGCGATCATCTACAGCCCTTCCGCCTGCTCTGGCGCGAAATTTACGGTCAACCGCTACCCGACGACTGGCAATCAAGCAGGGCGGCAGCGCCTGAATTCTGGATAGCGAGTAATCAGCTGATCCTTCACCAGGTGTTGGAAGACTACGGTCTC
Organism: Tieghemiomyces parasiticus; assembly: GCA_027575765.1. Classification (NCBI taxonomy): domain Eukaryota; kingdom Fungi; phylum Kickxellomycota; class Dimargaritomycetes; order Dimargaritales; family Dimargaritaceae; genus Tieghemiomyces; species Tieghemiomyces parasiticus. Next base: position 66,066 of record JANBPT010000114.1, on the reverse strand, counting down.
ACGACCACGCCCGATACCGACAACACCGTGCAACCATCATCCGCCATCACCTATCAAACGGTCACCCTATCCCACCTGGACATTGTCGGCTGCTACATGCCCATCAATTATCTGCTCTATCAGGACCAACACTGGGTCCAGGCTATCGTAATTCTACGACGCCTTATCCGTGCCCCAAGTACTCCACAGGAACAGGACCACCTCTTTAGCAAACCTCACAGCCTCATCCTCCACGATATCATGCGTAACGCCATCCTTCAGGGCAACCTGTCGGCCGTCCAGATGCTGCTGGGTTGGTACCGATTCGTTAGAGACACCCGGTTCGACAATCTGTACATGTGGGCTATGCTAGCGGCTGCACTGGGTCATCACGAACTGGCCAATAATCTGTTCCAACACTATCCTTGCTTGCCTGTGGGCCTGCCTGACGCCCGGGAGACCCCTTTTAGGCGCCTGTGCCTCGAGGCCGAGCAGTACGTTAACCCCGATATGATGAAGTCCCAGGCGATGGCATCGCCGGACCGAAACGTTAGAAGACGGGTCGCTTCGGCCTTCACCCGTCTGCGCCCTGTCCACGATGATTTTGTACGACTGCCTTGGCAGCCGGAGGATGTGTCCCCGGAGGTATTGAATATCTATTTGGGTCTACCCGACGACTTTGAGCTCACGCCGAGCTTTGCCAGAACCCATGTCCTCATAAGCTTGCCTTTTTCTGTCGGAGAGGGGCAATAGCCAACGTACCGACAGTGGTGGCGACGGCAACGATGGTGGTGAAAGGGGGTAATGACGAGGATTTCAGCGTAGTACATTATGGGGGGGACATGGTAACGAGGATGTTGGGAGGGGGCATGGCATCGATAACGATACGCCGATGTGATACTAGCCTGAGAGCGTCCGAGCGAGAATCGACAGCACCAGAGAAGGTAGCAACCACCAGGGCTCCTTCCGTACTCTACCCCTTCGCTGCCCGTGCTGCTCGTTTGAACCACCTTTCCCTTCGTAGGTCCTACCCACTACGCCCTAGATGCCACCACCTTAGCCCGGAAATTTTTCATTTTGAACCCATATACGCTGATCATAATACAAAGGGTAGCGGGGTAGTGAATATATAGTCGGATAAGAAATGCAAGGAGAATTGGCGCACTCGATTATCGTACCTAGTGACTACGTAACAAGCGGGGCGGTGGTCAGAGTGAAATGTCGAAATAATTGATTAGCCATCCCGCGACCGGAGTGTACTCCCTCCCTCTCTTCTTTCACTCAACGGCCCGATCGCTACACACTGAGACTGGTTCTGAGGCAGAAAAGAGGGGGGAGGCAGATACTGAAAGAGGAATCACCCGTGTCCGAAAGACAGGGGTATTGGTGGTGTTGGCGTACTACATAACCTCAAGGTACTGCCGGTAGCCGAAACCGCCAGGGGCGTAGGAGAAGGAGAGGCAACGGAGGTGGGCAATAATCGCCAAGGGAAGGGGATTCAGAGGCCTCGTGATGCCCGTATGCACGGTTGACGCTTGTATCGATGGCTGTCACGCGAGTTTTCCACGCCCGTATTCTGTACACAACGTTGGCTATTCTTAATCAGATTTCCATAATCGAGGTACGCCGAGAAGTTAATGCCGTGGTTCCTTCTCCATATGCCCCAGTAGTATCGACAGTCGTCGCCTTGACTCGCCTCCATAATCGCACGGCCGCCTGTAAGCCGGCTGGCCCTGGAGTAGGGACCCCTTACGGGCAGCAATGGAAGGGGGAATATGTGAAAGCTTGGGATATGATATGGGCAGTGAGATGAGAACCGGTGAGCCTCATGTACCCGACCGCGACGGTGGCGACCCTTCCCCTATAGGCTCTCTATACGCAGGACTATCGTCTCATCCTGCTTGCGGGCGCACCTGCCAACGAGGAATTCGCTATAAAACTGACCTGGATCCCTGATTTCATCGCCCCCTCCGCACATACTATACAGACTGCCCCACCCTATATGTTTTACAATATGACCCTGAGCTTCTGCTGCCTACACTGAGCTTGACTCCGCGACGGGGCTGGCCACTGGCAACACCACTAACGGCCAGAGACAGTCCTTCCTACTTCCTTCCGGTCGTATGCTTTGTCTTTCCACATTTTACCCGTTATCTCTTCAAACCCGAGCTACCCTTCGATCGTTATACGCCCAGGCCTGATCTCTGCCTTCTTCCACCCCCGCCTAACCTGTGTCTCGCCGTCTCTCGCTTTAGACGTAACGGGCCCCTCCTCTTTCACCATGCCCCGCCCGTACTCCACCGACGGCAGCACACTGCCAAGCCGCGAGCCCCCCTTCGACAATCATACTCGCTCGCCCCCGCGTTCAGCCTCTCGACTGGCGCACATAGTTCCGCCGGTCCATGAACATATCTCGAAAGATCGTATCGATGTTACTATCACCGACCCGTGGACCCGTAGTGACGGCCACCATGCGACTGTCGAAGCCAACGACGACCCAATCTCATCTCTCCAGGATGCTCACCACTACCAGCATCCTCCCAGTGAGGATGATGATGATGACAGTTTCAGCGAAGGCGAGGAAAGCGTCACCAGCACAGACCTGGTGGTTCTGACGGCCGTTCCGGCCCACCGCAGCACCGCCTATGTCCCGGGGCAACGCATGGCCAGCCGGGTCGCGTCAGTCAAGTCCGGTACCCCTACCTTACGGCGGGGAGGTCGCACCCCTTCGATGCAGAACCTGTGGGATGACGATAAGGCATCTAGGAGTGATGATGATAGGAAACCCCTGGACGGTTTCGAAGACCCTGCGGGTCCTCCCTCCGGTGAAACGGAGGGGTCATCTCCGGCGAAGCGATTAGGGGGCCGGTTGGCCCAAGTGCGGAACTTTATGCACCCGCGTCAATTCGGCCGGGCCCGTTCGAGAACGGCCAACTCGCCGCCACCCTCCGTCATAGTCGGTATGTGGTGGTGTGCACGCCGAGCCCTCCTGCTCACACTGTTGTGGCTCGTCCTGCTCACGGTCGTGGGCCTGATCGCCACCGGGCTGGAGAGTGCCCTAGGTCCACGTATGTACAACTACGCCCGGGTCGAGTTCCCGTGGACCAACCGACCGCAAGACTACCTCCTGCCGTTCGACCGGAACTTCCGCGGAAATATCAACATACTGCTGGAGGGACACGCTCACACTACTTTATCAGACGGCTCCATGACACCTGAGCAACTCGTAGAGTTTTACCGGGCCAGCGGATTCAATGCCCTCGTGGTGAGCGACCATAACACGGTGGAGGGCGGACTGGCAGCTGAACGCTACGCCCAGTCGCGTTACCCGGATGATTTCCTGGTCATTCCCGCCCAGGAATATAGCTGCTGCCGTATCCATATGAACTTTCTCAACATCCGTGAGACAATCCCGGTCACCTCGGCGTTCCCTGACGACACCGAGCTGCGCCGGGTGATACGGCGCGTCCACGAGCTAGGCGGCTTGGTAGTTGTGAACCACATCCCATGGTCCAACAAGACTGAAAGCGGCTACGATGTAAGCACCCTCCCAACGCACCCTTCACGCCAGGACCTGGTCGCCCTGGGGATCGACGGGTTCGAGGTCATGAACGGTGCCACCATGGACACCCGGTCCTACCTCTACCTCCGCGATACTCCGCCCAACCTCCGTCGCCAGCGGCCCTTCCAAATCACCGGCAACGACATCCACCACCCAGATGACGGGGTCTACAATTGGACCGTCATGAGCGCCAAGAACTTCACAGTCGATGGAATTATCGAGGAGCTCCGCCAACGCCGTACCTCGTTCCTGGTCGAACCCAGTGGGACTCGCCAGCGCCCAACTGTGCCGTACAACCCGGTCTACCTCTTCTTGGCCCCCCTCACCGGAATCGCCCGGTACTTTACCAATTTCTACGACCGCCGTCGCGGAATGTACTCCTTCACCGGCAGCTTTTGCCAACCTGAACGGGTATCTTTCCACGCCGAGGCACTTCTGGGCTTGTTCTTGGGAATCTTCTTCGCCATCTTCTTCAACAGACTGGCAGGACTCTATGTCGTACCTTGGATACGACGCCGCTACCACCGGTTCCGGAGTGGTTTAACAGCATTCTAGTATGTAATCATATATATATCTCCTCACCATTACCTCCTTCCTGAGTTTACAGTGCCAGCCGGTCCGCCCTTGTTTATGCCTAGACCATTAACGCTATCTGTTTATACACCCAGCCTAGTTTCGCCTACCTCACATCGAATCCTTGGGTTACTTGAAAAAATGGCTATATAGCTGTCAATAAGTGTAGCTTGCCTGCATTTGGAGACGAGTAGAGTTACGTTATGTAGTCCAAGCTTTTGTGTACAAGGTGCCGATTTTGGCGCCAACTGACAGCAGCCAGGATGGAACCCTAAATAGGATGCAAGTGTGGCAAAGCCCTTTGGACTGTTGTGATGGTAAACGATCGGTACCACGTGAGAAGGTAAGTGGTGTATCACGTGACTATAGTCGGCCCCCCCTCTGGTGAGGTGCGAGGGGTAGAGCTAGGGCCAAGACACCCTGTAGCTCCCCCTCTCTACACTGAACAACCTCTGGTGGGGGAGGGGAGGAAGAGAAGGGAGGACTACCAGTGAGTTTGGGACAAGGGAGAAGAGCGCCTCACAACCACGAGACCCGTGAGCGCCGACCCCACCACATGCGGCGATTCGACCTCATCGCGGGCTAGAGCCGTCTCATTGGCCCCGACCTGAACCCATTAGCTAAGTGGCTTACAGAGGTTGCAATTCCATGCTGGGGCCCCCAAACCTATACATTAACCACCTGGCCATCCTCGTAGTCCGCGACCACATTCTTATATCTTTTCTGCCGTTACACTCATTCACCCATTCCCTCCAACGTCAAGATGACCTTCTCGCTGTTCTCGACGTCCCTGCGGCTGACAGCTGCCCCTCTGCGCGCCCGCCTGGCCACCACCCCGGCTCTCCCTGCCCTGCGCACGCTCACCACCAGCCCCTTCGTCTTTAAGACCCCCGAAACCTCGGCCACCGCGGCATCCAACGCGGCCGGGATCATTGACTCTACCGATCCCAAAGCCGTGGTTGATCCCACAAGGACCCCTGGGGGGTTGGTGCCTGCTGACCTGACCTCGAGCGCCCCTGTGGAACTCCACGACCGGATGGTGCGCATCTACATGCCACCCAAGTCGGCCATGCAATCTGGCAAGCACGCCACCCGGAGCTGGCGTCTGGATTTCGATATCATTGAGCACGGTGACCGTTGGGAGAACCCGCTCATGGGCTGGGCTAGCAGGTAAGTCAACCCTTCCCTCCCCGCCGGCCTATGCCGTATCGGACGACGGTCTTGCGCATTGACCGGATACGTATCCCATCCAAGGTAACTAACGCACCCTAATGCGACGGGGCTCGCTTATATCCGTACTTTCGACCGCCTCCCCCCTTCAGTGCCGACTACATGCAGGCCCTGCGGATGAAGTTCAAAACCAAGGAAGCGGCCATCGAGTTCGCCGAGAAGCAAGGTTGGAGCTACTATGTCCAAGCACCCAAAGAGCGGAAGTTTAAGCCCATGGTCTACGCCGACAACTTCACCTACTCGCCCGGTAAGCTGCGTCTGGTCCGGACCAAGTAAGCTCCAGGCGAATGGTGTGGACTTGTGAAAAAGAAGGGGAATGTCGTTCTGACAGCGGGTTGCCCTGTAGCATAGCTGTCGAAAAATTATAGCCAGACCCTTTACACTGTACTTCCGAATAATACAATTCGACCAAATTACGACCCAATGCGATGAGTGATAAATAATCAAGAGAAATATGTCGGCGCTAGGGACCTCGATAGACTCGTGGCGCTAGTTGGGTGAAATTCAGATAGCTCTTACTTGATCCGCCACGACATCCATGGCCCAACGGAACACCTCTTTTTCATACATGTTGGTTACGACTATAGAGTCGGAATGGCGACGTCGGCGAATGTTTACGATTGGGAGACACGTTATGGACCATTGATCGTTGAGGGCTAGCTTTGGCTGTAATGGGGCGGGTCTGTGGCTGTGTACGTTTTTCCAGCAGGCTGGCTTTGGCTATGAAATAATCCCCTATTAGAATGCCAATCATCATAACAATTCGGGTCAAAGACCTTTTTGTAAGCTGTCGAGGCGATACCACCGAAGCACGCTTACAACTCGCCTCCGCCATGGTTGGGGCTGAGGCCAGGGAGGATGGCACAAGTCGGTCAGATGGGTTGACAGGGTGAGCTGTGTACGAATCTTTCATACGCCGACAATACTCATTGGGATGCGTCAGCTGTCACGTCCGGCTTAAGATATTCCCCACCCCAAACCACTCAGTCCCGGATATGTGCTGCCGCAGGTGCGTTTCACAGAGCGGCTGGGGGTGTGAGGATGTATTGGTGATCACGTCGGTTCGATGACCACAATTACTACAGGCTGGTGCACCGGTTCATGCATTGGCAAGGTTTAAACGGCCGCAGCACAAAGAGAGGCCCGTCGGTCCACTGTCCCTCGTCTCTTTTAAAAGGCTTGGCGTGGATAATTCTACGTAGAAAGTACAGCGATCCATTGGCTCGCCCAGCGCAGTGTTGAGCTTGGCTTGGCAGGGAAGCAGAAAGAGAGGGGGGAGGCACGCACGCGACCTCCAAGCCCCCCACCGTGCCAATCAAATTATCCCCATGATAGCGAGTGGGCAAGTCAACCCAGTGGGGGGGGGACCCTCTCCCCGCGTCCCTGTCGGCCGTTGTTTTCGTAAGGATTATTCCCTGATGGACCTTTATCTTGGCAGTGTATTATTCAATGTTGTCATGACGGCTGGCGCCAAAGGTTTCAATTTGGATGTTTTAATTGGGGCTACATGGGCTGCCATACCACATCAAGCGCTATCACCAAGGTCCGCACCCTGACTCCCCATTCAGTACATGGTACGTAATATTGGTGTTATGGTGCACGCTTGCCTACCCCGTCAGCCCACGAAGTGAACCGCTTTGTTGCGTACGAGGCCCCGGCTGAGACAAGCCACTGTCCAATTACTTCCTTCCCTCTACGACCGAGCCCATTTGCGCCTTCTCCCGTTGGACACTCGCACCAGAGGGCCCCGACCTTCTGGCTTGGCCACCGTTTTCAAGTCGCTCGCGCGCCGGAGGGTGGAGAGAGCAATTCGCAGACCACAGCTTGCGCCACCAACGCGCCACCAGCGCGGCCCCGGTCTCCGTTCCTCCTGCGGATGTTTCTTTTTTTACGGCACCCCTTGGCCTCACTTGACGTTTCCCTCTGGCTGGTCCCACGCACCACAGCTTCCTCCATAGGCTCGCCTGGCCCTTTATCCTACCCTCTCTGTCCAGTTTTTTTTTGGTGGGCTGTCTAACCAGTCTCAACTGCCCTGTGGTCCCACGAAGTGCTCCCTTTTGCTACCCAGCCAACTCAACAGGCTCACTGTACACACCTTGTCTCTAAAACTTTTCACATCTCGCGTGCATTGTACACTTTCGGCCCCGCGCCTTCTCTCCCCATTTCCCTACGCCCCGCGACAGCAACCCACTCGCCCTCTTAGCAATGGACAAGGGCTACCCTAACGCTCCGCCGAACGCCTACGGCCAGAACCCTTACCCGCAGCCCCAGGCCCAAGCCCAGGGCTACTACGGCGGTGGCCCACCCCAGCCCCAGTACCAGCCCCCCCAGCAGCGTAAGTCAGGCCTTTTATTTTATTTTACGCTCGCCACGCACCCTCTCCCCAATGGTCTGGATATTACTTTGGCCGGGCCGTTTCTAGTTGGTGGCCCAGGTTGGCGGCTTTATTTCCATGCCATTTTTTAACACCTGTAACCCCCCCCCCCTCACCCCCCCCACTTGGGTTTGCACCCTGCCTGTCCCACAACAGAGTACTACGCCCCGCCCCAGGGTGGCTACCAGCAGCAGCCCCAGATGGTATACCAGCAGGCTCCGCAACAGAAGAGCGGCAGTGGCGACCTGTGTCTAGGACTGTAAGTTTTGATGCCGGCTGCCCAGCTGGTGGCAATACGCTTTTGGCCTGCCCCTCCCCAAGCCCAACTCCCACCCCCTGGCCTGATCTAACGCACCTTTTTCAATCTAACCAATGCCTCCCTCCCTCACCCCACTTGCCCCTGTCGACTCACTCGTACCCTACCTCCTGCCCTTATCTCATCGGAACCAAACATCTGTGGCGTGACATCTGCTCGTTGACGTGCTATTCTCATATCGTCGCGGGCCCTACTATTTAGCGGTCTTGGTGCCCTCTGCTGTTGTTGCATGGAAGCCTGCTGCTAGACGCAGTCCAGTTGGCCACGTTGTTCGAGTTTGCTCAATGTAGATTCGTTCGCCCACGCCCGGCCTTACCTCACTGACTTGATCTTAATTGCTCTATTCATTTTTACATATTGTCCACACCCCAAAAAATGTTTACCTAGCCACGCTCCATAGTACTCTGTAAAGTTAAGCGTGAATATGAACATTTCCCTTATTTGTGGTACCCTTTGCCGTGATGGTGTTTATGATCGTTGATCGTCAGCTGTGCGTTGGGTGTCGTTCCTGCTGGGTCGTTGGGCATCAGGATGTTAATCCCTGATGGGCACTGCTAAATTTTCTTTATCGCGATTACGCTACCCTGCATCCAATAAGTTCACAATCGGCCCGCCCAGCCCATTCGCACACTGACCAAGCCGAACTGTATTGGTGGGCATTCTACTGTAGATAGGTGACCGTCCACAATGGATCACCACAGTCACTACTGTATGGCAGTCTGATTCTTTATATCCAGGCCCAGGGTCCGATCATTGTATACTAGCTTTCTGGAGTTGATACCTAGCACCCTCACCCGCCCTAGGTCAAGGTCATGCTAGAGGCTGGCATACGAACCGGATATGTGGGTCGTCATCAAGACGTCCCATTAGGGACCTTCAAGCATAGTACGAAACTGTTGGTTGGGCTCTACCAAGCGATCAGACTGTCGGTCATCCGGAGCAATGGTCGTCAATCTGCCTAGCAATGTCGATTCGGTATCTGCCCTGGTAGCTTATGCTCTGTGACGATTTGCCTGCATATTTACCCCGTCTCCTCTCTACGTCTCTCTCCGCCTCTCGTTGTCACTTTTATCTGACTGAGCGACGCAATCGGACCTGCGACGACACCTGACATCTAGGGTGTGACTTCAGCGACCGGTTGCCCGATCCAGTAGCATCTGGGATATGGAATAGACGGTGATTGTACTAGCTATGACACCCCTATACCTTTCTCCTTCTGGTTTAAAGACAAGCCCATTGAATAAACCCCGCGTTCTCCACATAGCAAGCGGTACAGCCAACCCCATGATCAGCTGGCCAACAGGTTCCCGACCTGCCTTCGTCCCTCTATCCTCCCGAGGTCATCCCTGGCTGGGCCTTTTTCTTCTTCTTCTTTTGGGGCCTCGCTTTGACAAATCCTCAAGCCTATGGGCTATTCACTACGAGTTGCGAAGACTGATTACCAGCGTCTCGGGAGTCCGTACTCGGTCAAGCCATGAAACTCTCGTTAGCGACCCCAACCCCGACGCCATCGCTTCCCTTCCCCCATCCCACCGCCGCAGCAGTCTACCAGCATCGATTTGGGTCTGCGGGTGCCATCGACCGGCAGCGGCATGCTCCCTGGGCTACAGAGGCACTGCAATAATGACATGTCCAAGCTGTGTATAGGCCCAGCCTCCCTCATCCCCCTCCTTACCTGTTCCTCTTGTTGTTGCTCGGCGCTGTTAATAGTAGCTCACTAGAGAGCCCGATTACTTCGACTGCTATATGACTAGGCGGCCGGCTCCCCCTCCTCCTCCCATGCACAACCACGCACTCCACAGAGCGGCCGATAGCGCCATGCCTCACCACCGGCAGCAACCTCTGACCCCATGGGGTCACCTCCTTTCCGCCGGAGTCCCCCTCCTCTCCCCTCCTCTGCACTCGTTCCTTCACTCTACCTCCCAGATAGGCGCTGGTCGCCTAACCCCCTTTCCATACGTTGCCGCCCCTCTCTCCTCCCTTGTCATCCTCCTGGTTGTCCTCGATTCTACCAGACTCTGTTGAAGTGCCCGGGTCGGTAGCTATATCGATCCCTAGCGATATTATGCTCCGTTGCACGCGGCTGCAGTTCGAAAATCATCACCGTTCTGCCTCTCCCAAGGCCCCCCTTCCCAGCCCGCCCTACATGCTATATAGCCATACCACACCGCCACCCACCTGGCCCCGGTCCCGTAATGACTGCCCTTTCAACCACGTCCCCCACCCGCTTTCAATTAGCCTCACCCTTCCACGCTGTGTTATTTGTACCCTTCGGATTTTCCTTAGTCACCACTGTCTTCCCAATCGGCACCAACTCTTGTGAAGTATCAACGTGGCCACGACGCTCTGCGCAAACCTGGCTACCGTCTATATTAATATTGGTACATTCCTTATCCAGTCCAAGCTATCCCTATTAGACCCTGGTTGGCAACCTATCTACGCAGCGTACAGATATAATACCAACCTCACTATCTGTTGAAGCCAGTCTGAGCACCATGGCCGCCAAGAACGAACCTTACGAATTCAAAATTGGCTCCATGAGCATACCCGAGATGATATCGTTCGACCAGGATACTCAAGGTAAGTACAATCGGTAACCGGAAGACTGGCAGGGAGACCGTGCCTACAGCTTTCATCACCGAGTCTTAATGGTTGCGCCCAGCGACTCTAGACAGATAACTCAACCTTAAAACGCACGGCCCAATGCCTAACTTCACACGCACCCTACCACCCACCGCTGCGACACTTTCTCTAGACCTCACCTTCAACGTCCCCGATCACATTCTGTACACCATCAACGCTGCCAAGTTGGCCGCCATGAACCGCGACAGCACAGCATCTCGACACCTTCAGCCGCCGCCACCGATCCCGCCCAAACCCACCTCACGGGCTCCGGTGGCAACGGTGGCCTTCAGCCGGTCACTCAGTCACCTTCCACCCCGCAGCCGTTCGTTTTCCCCGGACCGCTCGGGCCATCCGGTGCCGCAACCCAAAAAGTCCTTCCACACCACCTACTCCATCGAGAAGTACCCCACCTCTGTCGCCTCCCAGGACGAGCTTGGTGGCCGCGTCCTCAGTATCGATCGGAATGGCGATGGCGCGGGTAGTACCGGCGGGATGAGCGGCGGGATGTTCATGAGCAGTCGCGGGAAACCGGCCGATATCGATACTGATGACTTCATGGCCCGCATGTCCGAGGGCGGGTTCAGCCAGTTTACTGACACCCAGATTCGTAGCCACCCGTCGTTGGCCGACGTGCGTCTGTCGGAGAAACGGTCATCCGAATTCTCGACGGACCACGACGGTACCGAGGAAGGGGCTTCCAACTCGGTCTCCATGTTCGCGTGCTGCTTTGGTTCTCGGCGCTGAATAATAATATCAATAGTAATAATAACCCCTTCGACTGACGGCCCCCGGCACTACTCCGGCCCAGCCTGGCTCTAGACTTTCCACCCTTCATTCGGTTTCCTCTCCACCCCACCCCCCTAGAGCATGCATGTCTCCTCTGACCCCCCCACTTACTCTCAATTTAATATTACGACGACTTTCACTCTTATTGCCTGCCAACGGGGCCAGCAGCCCAATCTCCTCCCCCCCCTGTTTTCGCCATTGCTTTACCTCCTATCCAATCCCATTGGCTTCCGATGCCACGCTATACGCCCACACACATGCTATGTCATATAAATACCTCGTTCCTTGAGTAAAGATCAGACATGGCGGACATAATTTCTCAATTTGCACGGCGGCAGGTAAATAAGAACGGTCAAAACATGACACTTTCACTAAATGGGGCCATGTGGTGCCCTCACTATGATGAAAAGGCCGTGCCTGCAAATTTCAGGGCGATTGGCCCTAATTCAGGCCGCTGTCGATCGAAAGTTGCCAACGCACGTTGGGGAAAGGTGGCTAAGGTGTATGTATAAATATATGTACACAACCATTTATGATAAGTCTGGTACAGAAAATTAGCAGCAGAGATCCCGGAGACATGGAGCCTGGGATCTATTGACAAACGAGAGAAATATAAAAAGGGCGGAGAACGTACAGAACGAGACGAATGGTAAGAGGTACGGGGTAAGTGAGGTCCAGGTGTTACCCAGATAATCCATAGAGCGCAGCACGGGCAGGCCAGAGAACTGGTCGAATTACGGGGAGGGGGGAGGAAGAGTCCTAGTGGCTCGACACATCACACTGCCGTCCCATCCTTGCGCTTAGCAGCAGATGTCGCAACAGCACTCGCAGCCCTCCTCGGCACAGCAGCAGCAGCACAGACTGGCGAGACCGCAGCCCAGACAGCAATCAGAGCAGCCGCCACCACGCTGCGGAGGTGGTGCCTGCTGGTAGACGATGGGTGGGCTCTGTACATAGACGGGTTGGCCTTTGAGGATTTAGGCATGATCAACAACAACAAAGCATGGTGAGGGGTTAGATTGACTGGGCCTTGGCTGAGAAGAAGATGGTCAGCTGACAGGCTGCCGAATTAGGCCGGCAGGCCGGGCGGTGGGGAGGGCACCAAAATGACAGTGTGCCTTGGGAACGAAGGCGGAACCAGGGGTGCGTGCGTGTACAGCGCAGCGTAGCCCGCAATCGACTCAGGGTCGACGCCATGCCTACGGGAAGGGCTGCAGGTGTGCTGGCCGACGACGTAAGAGAGGCGAGCAGTGAAAGACCCATGAGAGGATCAGCGGTGACGCAGGGGTGGTGGCCGGAAACGTCGTGCTGGATTGCAGGGGTGGTGAGGAGAGTGTTGGTCGCAGCCCCCCCCCATACTCGTTCCCAGCTTCGGGCTCCACCCCACGCCAGGCGGCCGTCGGTCATTTCAGGCCACCACCACGAATGCCAAGGCCCACGGAGAGGGTCCACGGATGGGTGCACACACACACACAAGGCTCGCCCACTCTAGGCGGACGCAGGAAAGGCATCCACGGCCAATATACCACCGGGACCATGTCGGATGGTGCCCTGCCTCGAGCCCGTAGTAGGCTAACTGTTTAGTGCATACTTACCGTAGCCCTGAGGGGGCATGGGCGGGCCGTAGCCGGGTTGGGGGTAGCCGGGCTGGTTCATATTGGTGACGGTGGAAAAATAAGACCTGGCGGTAATCAACTGCAGTAACGGAGTAGTGGCTCAAGCGACTATGCGGTGGGGTAGTAATAATCAGATGGAGGGCTGGATCGGGTCGGATGACGACAGAAGGTGAGCACTATGAAATCTAAGTTTGTGCGTTGGGTGGGACGCGCCCTGTGGCGGACTTTATATATATTTTTCCCCTTGGGGTCATCAGCAGCGCCAAGCCCTTCGGAGCCCGGCGGCTAATCACTACAGGGTGTGAGCTGACCGATGGGATCCCAAAGTACAAAAGAAAAAAAAAACAATCATGTCGGCAGTCGGGTACTATGCCGGCACTAGACGAACGCCCCCTCCCCGATTTTCTTCCCTCACTCATACACGGAAAGTTTCTGACGAACCAAGGGGTGGAGAGGATGGGAGTTTTTCATCATAGACAAGAAGTGCGCGGGAGAGCATTGGTCGGTTGGGGCCGTTAGATTGCCATCTTACCAGCCACCGTCCTCCTCTTTTTAGCGGCTGGAAAGGTTTCTCCTAAGTGGAAGGTCTGCGGGTCGAGGAATTCGAGAGTTACACAATGGCGTTGGCGAGTGGTATTAGTAGCTGATGGGGAGGGGGAGGGACAGGCGATGGATGAGTTATTCCATCGGGTGCTCGAGGGAATTGTGACGTAAACCGCCGCTATCTGGACAATATTCACCTGGCGGCTTTTGGAGCGGCCCAGTTGCCTAGCAGACCCTGCCTTTATCTGCCACGCAAATATTGATTCCAGCAACAGAAATCGCACCTGTCTGGCCCGATACCTTATCGCCATATAAATCCATGTCGTGAGCGTCCTCCTCAGCGAAGAGTATCGGCCGATGGCACGGACTTGGCCTTGCCAGTCTAAGCATTACTGTATTGTGACGAGGCTTGAGACCCATAATGGATGTAGTATCCACGTGCTTACAAGCACCTCCTCTCCGCCTCCCTTTCGCCCGCCAACGACCAGACCTGTCAAAATGCTACGGGTAAAGGTTGCTCCGATGACCCATTGTCAGGTGCCTCGGCGTAAAGCGGCCGGGTTATTTTTAGGCAGTGGTGGCAGTGGCCTTGCAGGCTAATGGAGAGGTCTTCAGCCCTATTAGCGGCTGCCGTCATTACCAGCGGCTTCCACTGTTAAGCGTCGCCACATTCGGCGGGACCTTCGATTCAGAACCCCGAGGCTTCAGCCCGGGTGACTGCGGGCCCATAGTCGAGTCTTGGCACTGCAAGCCGTGTAGGTTGGTACGTCGTCAATGGACATGCGTGGTGCTACCCGGTGGCCAACGCCGGTGGCGTGGGTGACTGATTGGGTTAGTAGTTTCCATCTGGCTTACCACCCCCCTCTCAGCTATTTCAATACCTCACCCACCCACCGATTGGTACCACGGGCCCCAACTCGCAAGCTATTCAGCAGCCGCCTGGGGTTGCTAAACGAAGGCTCCGTTTGGTGTGCATCCTGGTAAAATCTGTCATCAAACAGAAGCGTTAGTATTCTCTTTAAGGAGGGGGGAGTCTGAATACTCTCCGCCTTGTCGATTCGGGGTTCTACTCAGTTCGTTTCCTTACCCCAAACCAAAGCTCGGTCTTTAAGAGGTTTTGGTACCCTCTTTGGTTGTGCACCTGTTTCCAGTATTGGTCAGCTATGCCGGATTAGGACAGCAGAGCAGCCAAAATAAGAAAATGTCCAACCCCCTTCCTTTCTCCTGGTAGAGGCCAATCTCGGAAGAAACTCTATTGTTTCAGTATCGTTTCTGATTTCATCTCCTTACGCTCTCCCCCACCTTATTGGGCGCTGACCTGCCCCTCCATTTCCCTCACTTTTTTTTAGGCAGTGCGGCTTTCAATCGGGAGCACCCAAAGTGGCGCTAGCCTCTCGTTCCAGCTACCCTTAAAACTTGGCTCTCTCCTGCCGACCGAGTAGGTTTTGACATCAGAGCTTGTAACAATGTGGCTTGGATGCAGGCTACCATTTGAAGGGCTAGTCATCAAGCCGTTTCTAGATATATATTTTCCTCTCCCCCGCCGACCGCTGTTTCACGATTGCCCGTTTGTTTACGACTCACTACACTTCAGGTCTTACCCCGCTTGACAGTCGTTCAATGCGGAGAAACACGGCCCAGGAACACATCAGATGTGGTGGCAGTCTGCTTGAATTCGTCCGCCTATTGATGATAAAACCGGAGCAACCGGCTGAACGTTAGGGCATGGGGGGGGTGGGGTTTACCGTTTGACGGTGCAGGAATAGACCCACGCTGCTTTTTGTGGTCCAACTGTTGATGCTGCCATCTTCCCGCCAACACTCAAAGGCTGGGCAATCTAAACTCTAGTCAATCGCTCGCCAGGTTTACATACCGCTAAGCCTGAATATCGATCCAGGTTTTCTACGTCGGGGAGATTCGTCAGCGAGATATAGCGGAGCACATGCCAATTACCTTTCCCTGACTGTAACCGTTAGTAATGGCCCTCGTCTAGGTGTCAACGATGAGAGAATCTATTGAGAGAGAGAGAGAGAGAGAGAGAGAGAGAGAGAGAGAGAGAGAGAGAGAGAGAGAGAGAGAGAGAGAGAGAGAGAGA